>LOND01002937.1:6876-18014 GCA_014220965.1 Paragonimus kellicotti | reverse complement strand
ACGTTATAATATACATTCTATATTATATATAATATAATTACAACGTAATATATACTATTTGCTATACAGTATGATCGATTCTTCTGTTGAGTAACGTAGCTGACCATTCGGAAGCGTAAGTGACTGAACGGCCATGAATTACATCTCCGCGTTTCAATGAAATTAATATTTTTGATCTTACCACAACAGAATATGTAACAATCAAAGATGCTGTCACTGCGTAGATAAACCCAACGTACTTTATAAAGGTTACCCACAAAAACTCGACGTTTCTCCCAATTTGATCCCATTGGTATTTCGTAATTCCGTTAAAAAAACATTCTGTGGAGTTTCGGACTCTTGCCGTATAAAGGGCAAAATGGAATACTTAAATTTATTACGTTACTTCTTTATGCCTAAGCGGATGAACTTAGGAAGTTGAATGATTGCTTTATAATATAAACAAGCACCGTTTCTGTAGGTGATGGCTAAACGCACTTTCACTCATCCGAGGTTTATAGCTTCGTTTAAACGCTTGTTTATTCAAAGTTTGATCTCTGTGTGCCATTTGGCACCGGGCAATAAACATTCTACCTGTCTTTGTCAGTTAAGTCTGTAATAAGATAACCAGATTAGTTGCAGCCAGAAGGTATGCGTTTGATTTTCAGAAAGACTAATGGAAAGTGTTGGTTTAATCTGAACCCGTAGCTCTGAGACAACTTGGTGTGTCTTTTATATCTATAATAAACGCAGCCGCATTTTAATTGAAAAAAGCTGTACGCTTATTAGCAATCCTTCCACTTCACTTAAACCGAGCAAATGTATCAGTTTTTGAATGCGCGGGAGTGATGAGCCCAACAATTTGAAGGATAAATAACCATATTCACATATTTAACACAAGGTTGAAACGGCCGCGGTGTTTAACACAGCACCTGAGTTATAACGGATTCTGCCTTTAACACGGTCTGCACGGCTTAGAAACGCCTACAACAGTGTACAGCTGCTTCAAATCTAATCATCGTAAACAAAGCTCAACCAGTTGAAACAATTTGGTTTATATACTGAAAACTGGGAAAAATTAACCAATATCCAAACACAACCTAATTGGCTTAGTGTGTGTGATTATTATTCGACATGAACATCATTAATTTGTAAGGTCGTTATATGAAATTATAGTTATCCCCGAAAGTATTTCATTTTGCAGTTTAATAACATTATTAGAAGTGTGTAACTTTTTGTCTGTGTTCAAAGGAAATGAACGAAAGCCGTGCACTCAGATTCATGCTCACGTCAGATTTAAGCCTACCACGTGTGCTCACCGTAGTCAAACGCCGCCTCGCGGGGAATGTTGGGTTTGAGTGCCTTTGTCTGAAACGGTCTGTCGGATTAGATTTTAGCTTAGGTAGGATTTGTTATTTATGTCAACTTTTGACGGCGAACTTCCAGAGGACAAAACAGCAAACTTTGTTTTTAAAAATATTGAATTCGAGCTTAACTTGTGGTTGCAAGCAAACAAATAGACCTATAATACTCAAAATAAGTTTATTATTCCAGGTTTGCTACCTAATTATTTGTTTCGGATAGGAATGATAAAAGTAGGTAATCTTCTTTGGTAAAATGAGTGTCACAGATTTCGGTGACTGGGATAAAATAAAAGACTTCAGTTATTTCAAGGTGAACGTGACACTCACAAAACACTACCGACCAAACTGTAATCCATTTTCCCAAAGTCGATAGCCACCGAAAAAATATTTCGATAGAAACTGAGTCCTACGACTTTCAGTTAAATAACTAAGCCAGAAATTCGATGGATTAGAAGGTCTCTGCATTTGGAGCTAGTTGTGTTACATTCGGAAAGAATTTATCTCACATGCACAAAATTGGAATTTACTAATGGAATTTAGTTCAGTTTTCATGAGTCCCAGAGCTGTACTGGAAGAAAGGATCCCCACAAAGAAAATGAACATATGTTCTATCATTTTCATGGATATACTTCTCGTGAATGGAGAGTTTGGAGTCTTCTGACATTCAAAATATCAAGGGATAAAAACGATTAGCTGCATCCTTCGCGTTGCCTTCCCATAATTGCCACAAACTCATTACTTTAAAAATTATTAATGCAAATAGTGTCTAAGGAACGATATCAAATTGAAGTTGTTAGACGAAGAAACATATTTCGAGGGTTTCTGAACGTCGAATTTTTAGTGGATATGTAATACGCCATGTTTTTGTTTCATCGTTTGAACCTTTTTTTCCCGTTCTACTGACTGAGGTGCAAGTAGGTTCGATAGTCAGGAAAACGTTTTAAGAAATGCTGAATTGCAGAAGGAAAGGTAAAAAACAGTGACCCAAGTTAATCAGGAAGAGTGACATCATGTGTGGCAAGATACTGGAATCTATGGAGTAGCCGGAAAAGATACAACCTTCGTATTGGGCTCATACGATGAGTGTTGGAAAGCTTAACCACTTCTAAATCAATGTTCTAGGATTCAGAAGGGAAATACAACAATGTTTTCTCTCTCAGAGTATCACAGTGTTTAGTGAACACTCATCTGCTAGTCAACGTCCCATTAAGTATTGCTAAGCTAGTCCACGGTGCATGCTGACCATATTCAAAGTTATCTCCATTCGCTTAGTTAATGCCGTATTGTCGTTAAAGTAATTTCCGGAACAAATTTCGCTTCGACAGTCACCATCGGAAGGACAGGTTAATATACCGGTTGCGGTCAGAAGGCTTAAATCTGTTGCTTGATATATGTTTGTAGTATGGACCAGTTCGTGGTGATCTATCCTTTAATAATCGTGGGGCTTCACTCGTACACACACAGGTCCCTAACTTAGTTCGTGGTTAAATATATATATATATATATATATATACCGTCGGGTGTGCAACCTAGTGTTTTCTCACACAGCCAAAAACTATTTCGCTGACATGCAACAACAACTGAGCTTTGCTGACACGTTATCAAAAATGGACAAACCGTTCTAGTCATTCTTATCACATGCTAAAGAAAACTGGATTTCTTTACTGCAATACGTGATAATCAAGGAGATTGTGAATACTGTAAACTTTATTCTCTTCCTTCATTCTTCTAAGTCTAATATATTACTGATGACTGTTATCAGAGTTAATTCCCATGCTGCTGAGTTCCACTTTTTTCGAGTAGGTTTAGATTCACTGATGCTACGACGTGTGAAAAATGTAGTCTTCGGTTAGCAAGTTTTGACTCCTCAACTATTTATCTGATAATATGACACAAGGTAATTTAATCCAGGTGCATTCGATTCTACTTTCATTACAAAACTCGTCAGATGGGCTAAAGGTGACCGGTTGAAGTGACATCTGCCATTCTGGGGAAGCATCGGCTCGTCAGCTAAGGGAGAACACCAGAGTGAAAATGATGTAAATGAAACTGTGAAAACTCTTGTTAAGAATTCTCCTTATGTGGCTTCCTCGTGAACCTAAAATCCATTACAATGGTTTTATACAAGACTGGTTACATCTCCTTCCGTACGCCACGTTTCATTTTTACCTGATAGCATTGAAACCTCTGAACATTGGTTTAGTTGAGTATATGTCCACCAGTGTTAAATTTCCTACTGAGCCATTCCTATATTATGTGTTCTAGTGCATGTTCGATCGAGTAACAGCTAAACCAACAAAGATGCCCACACGACTAACAGCCTACTTGTTCAATAGCCTCGGCAGGCGTAAAATGGCGAACCATGTAATATAGACAAACGTCGTTGCTGTTTGAGTAGAAAACGACCAGAGAAAAACAGACGAGCATGTATGCAACTGCACAACGTGTATAACTGAAACTTGCAATGACCTGTGAGCATTTGTTCAAACGCTAGTGGTGTATGCTACCAATACTTGAATATAGTATTGTTCACACTACTTCCATGCCTACCAGGTCAGTCAACACTTTTCGTCGAAACTTAAAGCACCTCAAAGTGCCGGCCAGCTGAAATCAAACATACGTAGTATAAGGTTCATTCTCAGTTCATTCCTTTTACGAATTCGCATGAGAAATCTGTACGCTCTACACCAAATATCACGAATCTCCCTTGTTCTGTCTTCAATAAAAATTTCCTTCTTTTCTGACTAGACTTTGGATTTTGTTACTCAATCGTACAGCTCTAGCCTGACCAAAACTGGCCTGTCCGACGGGGTCATAGAAACGGTTGTCGTCGAGCAAATTATATTCACCTTTCAATGCTTTCAATATTCTGTGGCTTCAAGCTCATCCTTAGAAAACTAAATTTGTACGGTCTTTTGTCTGTATGATGAAATTCAGGATTAACAAGTGAATGAACTAACGTTCACTTGACAGGTCTCAGTAGCTCGAAATTTTCACAACTGTGTTGTAGGTGAACGCAAAAACAGAGTCCCAATTTTACTGCCGGAAGTATGTTACTCCCAGACCTTGTTAAAAAGTGGGACTTCCACGAAACTTTCTCCTATAAGATCGATAAGTTAACCATGCTATTGATTAGCAATCAACGCGTGCTTACCAAATACTAAACAGAAGCAATTACGCACTTAATCTCTGGATTTGACGTTGTGATTGACGTGTTCACATGATGGTTTCTTATGCATTACAATCCAGCTAGCCCACAGGGACTGCACTCATAAACCATTCGTACGCTTAAATCACACAGTATCTCCAGTGCTTACTCAAGTGAAACGCACAACGCATTATTCTCAAAGATTTCGTTGCGGTTTCACAGCTGATTATTCCGTACGAATCACAGAAGCTGTGCATGTAAGACGGAAAAACTGGGATTATACTGAACCTCGCCTCATAAAAGATGCGAATGTGTTTTGTTGCCATTTCGAACTGCAAAACTAAATAAAACTCAATTTATCTACTGTTTTTTGAACAGGGTTAAACTAAGTAATTCCTTGGTTAATCCACGATGTCATTGTAAATTTTCTGATTTAAATCGCTTGATAAAGGCTCTCCGAGAGGGTCGAAACGTTGCGAAACCGATAACTCTGGTTTTTAACTCGTTGTGGCTTAACCAAGGAATTACTTAATAATGAGCATCAGCACAACGCACAATATGTTTTCTCATAGGGTTAAACGAACTTGGTATACAGTTCATCATACGCACTGACCGATTTCTTTTGTTCACTTTAATATTCTTATTGTTTCGTCCAATTATTGCTTTTCTGTTTTTCCAAATTTGTTTTTTTGATGGTAAAATATTTGGTCTACAGCATGCCAAACAACAATACTTCAACGGAAACGCATGCCACGTTTCCCCGTGTGGAAAAGACCGAAGATAATTAATCAGCAAATTTCTTCCTATTTGATGGAAAATAAACACAGTGTAAGAAATAAAAGCTCCGGATTTCTTTCGGTGATATTATTTCCTCAGCCACACAGAAACTGACGGTTACATGGTGAACGTTTTTGGTTCTACTATGCGGTTTTTAGTAAAATCAAATGCAACTGTTGATTTAACACTTTTGATAGCCTGTGTTCATGCGAATGAGTTTTTCGTCAAACAAGAGACACTTTCAGTGACGCTGACTGTTTAGAGCTTTATATCTTGTCTGTTATCTCATTTGTCACTAAGTTTTTCATGAAACTTATCTTATAACATGAGTTGAATACATTGAAGTTTAAGACAAACGTGTATTGCCATCAGAATAAACATGTCAAGCGCAGGAACGTTCGCGAGATGGCCACTCCTCATTCTTGTAAGAGTTGCAAATATGCAATCCTGTAACTCCCGATCAGATTTCAATGTTCAGGCAACACAGTATTTGATGCTGAAGATGATCTGACATTTTTGGACTAACAAATCCCATGCGTATTTGACGTTCCCATGGCACCGTTGGTAGTTCTTCGTCTGCGGTAAAGTGTGGATATCCTCCGCAACGATAATCACAGATCAAACATATGGGTAGTGTAGTCTACACTATAATATAGTACATAATATATAATTACACGTTATAATATACATTCTATATTATATATAATATAATTACAACGTAATATATACTATTTGCTATACAGTATGATCGATTCTTCTGTTGAGTAACGTTGAAGTCAAGGGAGGCTGAGAAAGAAACAGAGCAAGGAATATGCGGGAACTTATGTTGTGTTTCCTTGATAAATATGTTACTAGAAACTAAAATCAATCTGTACACACCGTACAAAGAAACATTTAACAAAGAAGTAATACCGCGAATATCTTACAACTTTCAAGACGGTTTTAGTTCAACTTTTTTTTACATATCTTCAAAGCTGAAATTAAGTTCAAGTTGTTGATGTGTATCCTCAGAGTCGTATTGAACTTGTTTTCTTTAAAGTGAAAAATTTATATGTTAGGCAACGTCATCGTCAGCAGTATCATCGTAGATAGCAATACATCAGTGGTGCACACTAATGCGTAACTACCATACAACTACGTAGGGGAAAAAGCTCCATACAGGAAGAGAGAAGAAGGAAAGAAGAGGAGGGAAAGGGACCTAACTACTAAAAATAGCTACGTCTATATTCAAACATACAACATCAAGGCGCCTACACCTTGCAAACAAACAACCGAGCTGTAAGTGAAAGTAAGGCGTCATCAGCAAGACAGCTTCCTTACGGCTTTCACTGCCCCGCGTCATTAAGTGCACTCACTTCACAGACAACTCGGCCAAACAACAACATTCACGCCACTGAGCTCGATTAGCCGCCATCTCACCTAACGTCTCAAGCCACCGACTCTCTGAGTCGCGAGGGCCCCAGCCCGGGAGACGAACCCGATCTACAGTGGACAGTGCCAACCTGGAGGACCAGAAGATTGGTTTGTCAGACCTCTGCCTATTGGCCTGCCTGGAATGTGTGACTCTATCGTTGTGGTGGCCATAATTCGGCGAGGTCAGGGCACGTTTTTTGAAGCAAGTACCTTGAAATATGCTGATCGAATAGACAGAGCTCTCAGCCATTAATTGTAAAGAATGCAAAATAACGACTTCAACTAATTTTGAATCAGTTGGATCAGTGGACTCAGAAAGATAGAGAAATCTTCCATGAATCTGCCTTTTCCAGTAATTCACCTACCAGAAGATAGCAAACATGTTGTGAAGTTATTTCTAGAAATTTATACCACACGACGAGATGTCGCAAAATGACTGTTATATTCAGCTGCCTGAATAATCGCTGCTGATTTCTTTATTTGGGCAGCACCACCGGCGGGGAAAATGCATCAACCTGCGTCCGGATACAACAGTTACAAATGCGTCCACACTACTCTGTTTGCACTATGATGTCATAACGTAGTTTGGTATACATTAAAATTATTTGTCTNCGCAAGTCCAGACACATGTGGTCATACCGTAATGCAACGGAATGGCGGATCAATAGGCAAGCCGTTACACATAGAACTTAACGAATAACGTCACTGTGTCAGGAAAGGTCAAGCAGAGAATATACTACGCATGGCACACGTTCTGATACACTTGTGATGAGACCACGACCAGGAACTACAGGGAACGATAAGCTCTGTTCGATTTGAGTAAACGCCAGTATATCGCACCATTGTTACAAATCCGAGTAAAGAAAGGTTGCGAACAATGCTGTTCCCTAGAACTCACGAAGACAATCATTTAGGCTTGAACTCAAAAGATTCAGCTTTCGTGTTATCCTAAGACCTGATGCTAAATTAACCGAGGTTGGTGAAAGTAAACGTAGTTGCAGCGATCGTGCAGTCGCACTTCAGAGAAGTATCGTATCAGCATGCAAGCTTCTGATAAGACTTACTGGCCCCGTTAACATTTTGGTAAGGATGACGTGGGGAGGGCTAGCTCCCAAATTTTTCAATTCTCTGATCAGGAGTCTGTTTCTCTCTGACTGACCAACTAAAAGAAGAGAAGACGTTAATGGAGGGGGCGAAACAAGTTCACCAGGCAGACGCAATGTGCAGCCATAAACCAATTCTGCCGGGGTGCATTGTAGATCAGCCTTCAGTGTGTTTCGAATCCCTAGAAGTACAAGAGGGAGGACTTCACTCCATGCCGGATTAGTGGTGGCACAAAGCGAAGCTTTAAGCTGCCTATGGAAACGTTCCACTAAACCATTCGAGGACGGATGGTATGCCGTGGTACGAATGCGTCGGCATCCAAGAAAGTTCGTCATAGCTTCGAATGTTGAGCATTCGAAATGTGAACCGCGGTCCGTCGTAATGGTTGTAGGGCATCCGTAGTTGGCCACCCAACGTTCCAAGAAAGCTTGCACGACAGCCTCAGAGGAGCAATTCTTCAGTGGGATGGCATCCGGCCATCTTGAAAATCGGTCGACACAGGTTAAAATGTAAACGTAGCCACGTGAAGGCGGCAAGGGTCCAACTAAATCTAAGTGGACGTGCGAAAACCTGGCATCTGGGAGACCGAATGAGGAGACTGGGCTTCGTGTGTGTTTATGCACCTTGGAACGTTGGCACTGTAGGCAAGCGCGTGCCCAACTACGAACGTCTGAGTTAACCTTAGGCCAGACAAACCGATCCGTTACCAACTTAACGGTGGCGCGAATACCAGGGTGCGAGAGGTTGTGAAGCTGATTGAAGACAGCACGCCGGTAAGCTAGTGGCACTACAGGTCTCGGAATACCTGTAGTCATATCGCAAAGGATGGTTCCGTCTGCATTAGGCAGCGGAATGGCGCGTAGCTTCAAGGAGTACGTTGTAAGGAAGTTTGGAAATCAGGCTCTCGCGCCTGGGCCGCAGCCAAATCATTAAGGTCAACGGAAGAGGGTGTGACTAAGGTGGCGTGGACGCGTGAAAGAGCGTCAGCGACAGGGTTAAGGGCACCTGAAACATGTCGTATGTCGCAGGTAAACTGCGAAACATAGTCCAGGTGTCCTGATCTCCCTGGGGAAGTACCTGTCTGATGAAGATGCAAGTGCGTATACTAAAGGCTTGCGATCCGTGGGGACCTTCCAATGCATGGCGGAAATGGCGGATACCTAGGTAAATAGCAAGTAATTCCCTTCCAAACGTGCTATACCGTGATTCGGCAGGTAACAAGCGTTTGGAGAAGAAACCTAGGGGTTGCCATTGGTCGTTCACAAGCTGTTGTAGTACGGCACCGACGGCTACATCCGAGGCATCAGTAAAGAGGGAAAGTGGGGCCTGAGGGTCTGGGTGGGCTAGAAGGGCAACATTAGATATAGCCTTTTTAAGCTCGACGAAAGCCGTGCGCGCTGCGTCCGTAAAATTGAATTTACGTGTACCGTCCGTGGGGGTTGCATAAGTTGCGCACAATGAGGGATAAACCGCCGGTAGTAATTCACCAAGCCGGCGAAACGTCGTAGCTGCTTGAACGATGTTGGTTCTGGGAAGTCATTGACGGCGCCTACCTTCGCTGGTAAAACTTGGATGCCAGCGGCAGAAATGATGTGGCCTAAGAATTCGATACTACTTTTTCCAAGCTCGCACTTAGCTGGATTGATGGTTACGCCATGTTTGACTAACCTGGCGAACAAGGAACGCAATGTTGAAAATGTTCTTCGGAAGAACTGGCCACTAATATGTCATCTAAGTAGGGGTAGACGAAATCCAGGCAGTCTTTTCATGAACATCTAGATGTGTATAATATAAATTGTCATAGCCGAGCAACTAACTTTAGAATAATAATAAAATAAGCAGTAAGCAATTGTTTTCTTTCCTGCTTAATTCATATTGAAAAGTCCAATTATCGGGTCATCTTTTGGTCCAAAAAGACAATTACTGCTATTCTTCACGAAGCGTCTAGGCGATCTGAACACCAGTCGCAGGCGGTCAGGCTTGTGCATTTGCACACGATTGGTAGATCGACAGTGCTCTCAGTTCAGTGGCACAGCTGCTTGTATAGTTAGATCAGGAATGCGTGGCCGCAGTTTAAATCTCAGCTGTGTTTAGGACGTGCATTACTGGCGAGATCTACCAACAAGAAACCTCGAATCTGCTGCTTCTTTGCGGAAATGGCTGATTGAAAAGATTATAGAAAGAACTGAGTAGTTATTAGCATTATTATATTAACACCAAAGAAATACTTATTAGCTGAGAGATATCTTGAAATTCTTGGGACATCTTTTCAAAAGCCTTCGAGTTATATACTTGGTTTTCTAAAAGAATGTTCAATCCATAAATCGCGTTCTGAATCGTTTATATTATTTATCTGATAGTTGATATCAGATGTTGGTTTAATTCCAGGAAGTTTGCGATTAAAGTAGCCTAGGAACTACATAAAAGTGTACAGTTTCAATAAAACCACGCGTATCTCGTTTGGCTTTGTATTAACCTTCTAGACTTTTTGCAGTGATTACACTGCAGCAGTACAGTGTCTACCTTGAACCTTCTGAATGACACTTCTTCCTCATTGCTGAGCAGACACATTGCTGTGAATTGATCTGACGGAATTCCATCGAACCATGATGATAACATTCACTATAGAAAATTGCACGCTACTGGTCAGAAACTCAAGTAGTTGTGCATAGTGTAGTGTTGTTCACCCTTTCAATACGTCTCAAACTGTGTATTGCTAGTAATCGATCAGAGAACTGTCCTTATGTTACATGTAGCCAACAATGTGCAATGGTGGGAGAAAAGTTGATACTGATGTAACATTTTTGACATACCGGTTAACAGAAAAAACAGGAGAGTTAAACGAACATACAGTTTGTCGAGCATTTGTAGGAGTGCACATTTTGATGGTAGGTGCAGAGTGACTAAACCTTTTTGATTAGGGTTACTAAGCATAAAATGGCCAAGTTGACTTATGAACAACAACGAGCTTTTGTAGAAATGGCCTCCGTAGAATGGGATGAATCCATTCAACCTGATACACATTGGGTGATGTTTTTCATTCCAGCGATTTGATTTGACTGGAAGAAAACAATGAACATGCTCAAATGACAATGATTACGAACAATTTCCGACAGTGTCAAGAGGTAGTAAGGATAAAATCAAAATATGTTGAACTGATGTTGAAGTATTGCCTGAATTATATAGAAAATGTTAGATTAATGGGCTTAAGTTGTTATGATGGAGCTTTTTTGTTGATCGAGATAGAGTATGTTTTGTTTTTTATGTGGCCGGAGTCACTGGGTTGTGGCTGTTTTTGGAATAAAAGAATGTGTCCATCTATATTTTGAAACCAGTTCGATTTAACGAACAGA
>LOND01002936.1:43772-58112 GCA_014220965.1 Paragonimus kellicotti | reverse complement strand
ATAATTGTTTAAAAATCCGTGGTTATCACAAGTGGAATCTAAGAAAGACCTAGGTATCTGGTTATTATCCAACTTGTTCTTCATCATGACATAGTAGGCAGGAAAGGACACAAGGCAATAAAACCGTTATTGTGGTGGATAGGTGAGAATGCGCTCGATCCTGGTCCACTAACAATTTGGGGGCGTTTCCCGAAAAGCAATCTAACGGTAATCCCTGCGAGCATCAAAGTGATGGCTTGCGCATCTCGATGACCTATTGGGCTAAACTGGACGGTGTGGCCACCACACCGATAGAGTCACTCATACCAGGCAGGCCAATGGGTAGAGGTCTGACAAACCAGTCTCCTGGTCCTCCAGGTTGGGGGTTGGAAGGTTGGCATCTTTTTCCGGAAAAAGTACCAGTTCTGGTACATTGCCACCCAACCGCTGCCTTGCGGTACAGGCTTTTGAGCCAAAGGCTTTGGTTGAGAACCCTAATCGTTCTCCTGTCTAGGTCTGGGCGTCCTGGCAGTATCTCAGCCCACATACAACCATGAATAATCACAACACAGTTAATTCCATACTGCATCGGCCGTCTCGCAGTATAATTTAGTCTTGTTTGGGGACAACGGTAACAACGAAGAAGGGATAGGAAAAAGCACGTGATTGGCTCACACCTACTCAACGACACCTAAGTGTACGTAGAGCGAAAAGTGTGTGAAACCTTTGAGCACGCAGTACAACATCGGAGTAGGTGAAAGCAAAGTGTCCTTAAAGGTTAGAGTAACAGATGAGTTTATACGTTAGTGCAAACATTCGCTGTGTTCCGTTGACTGCATGACTGGAGATCAAGTCTCCTGTGGTAGGCGTACACATGAACGTACATCCAAAACTGATACTCGGAAAGGCACATTTGCAACTGCAATCTTGGGATGCTCCACACGGTCGTTTGTCACTGCAGTCTTTTATAGCGTGGGCCGAGAATTCTTCATAACCTTTGGATAATGTTTATTTTTTACCTTTGCCCGAATACGCCAGTTGAGTCACATTTACTAGTCCTAAATGGGACACAGATGCAATGCAGTGCACATTTAGACTCAGATCTATAGTTGACCAGCTTTCTTCTTTCACATGGTGGCGATCCATTCCATGCTTTATACGCGACTGTGAGGCTAGTAGCCCTTACTACCCAGGCCAACTTAGTTACGCGATAGTATGCTTGTGGTAGCCTTTTTGGGAGACAGAAAAAATGGTGTGGTACGACTCTGTCAGATTACAGTGTAAAAAAGAAGGACACAGAATGTGAGAGAAATAAATGTTTTTGAGATTGCAGAACTTATTTGCCACTTGTTCTAAGCGGGTATGTGCCTAACAGTGCATTCATTCATTCATTCGATCCTGGAAGGTTCATTACAAACGCAGATAGTTGATTTTTAGTGAGTTACCATCACGTGAGATAGACGAGTATGTGCAATAGCGAACAGGATCAGTGTTTGGTTGTGAATGCCCTGCTTTCTAAAAATGAGATTATCGAGCACCAAGTTCTACCTTGCATACTGTATGCATCTAGTTTTTGTGAGAGTGAGCTGTATGACACTCGATCGGGCGTCGTGATATAGTTGAAGGTTGTCTGGTATATGGTCACGGTTTCTTGCCTCCTTTAGATTGTTCGCAAAGAGAAACATGTCGACCTTAGTTGGTATTTTTGTATGCTGTGTTTCACATGTAAGGTCTTTAATTAGAAGATACCTCGTGATTATAGACTCGAGCATGTATTCCAGTATTTTCCCAGGAATGTCTGTTAGGCTAATCGGTTGACGATTAGCAGGTAAGTGGCAATTGCCTGATTTGTATATATGGATCACAACGGTCTCTTTCCGTTTAACGGAAATGTTACCGGCGACAAGAATGAACTTAAAGATCCATGGAATGGCTGTACAAGTAAATAGAATGTATCCTGTATTTTCGGATGAGCCTGATTAAATCCTATCAAATTAAACAGGTTTAACTCAAAAATAGGTATTATATAGTGCACACGATGAACTCTATAGATAAAAAGAGCTTCCAAAAATCCCCTAGTTGGTTAGGTATAGCTTTTTTGTAGATAGTGACAGTGACACTTAAATAAAACACCAACTTCACATGTTTCAGTGAGGATTGCGCAGTTTGTTATGTATAGCAAAAGTGTTGCAGGTCGAACTTTTTCACCTATGGTGCATGTACTTGAAAAGAAAAGAAATATTTATCCACACTATTTCAAGTGCTTTGAATTGCGCCTTTATGTGACTGTGACGAATTTTGGGGTTTTACTGATTGCGTACTTTGAAAAAAGCGTTGCAGTCGTTGGGCTTTTCAGATTGTCCTCTGTGTTGCAAGTTACTGCGAGTATAGGTCGAGAAGATGATACATACTTCCTGGAAGCGTGGAGCGTAACAGTTTTCAGTAAACTTGTGAGCTATTTAATAATCCATTTGCACTGCTGGTAACGAACTACCTATTTATTCCGAGACCAAAACTATCACGGTTGCTGTAGTCGACGATCCAGGTCACAGTGCTTTCTGGTCAGACTGATGGTCGTTGTGACTGGATTATGAGCATGCCTTGACCCTACCTGCAGTTTTGATCAGTGTAAACGACCGTGACACTAGTATGCGTTGACTGATCGGACGTATGCGCCCGGTTCCCCTACTTACCCTACAAACCTCGACTAAACATCTTGCCACACAAACGGCACATGCTGAAGTATGTGGTGCTTTTATCGTCTACGCTGATCTACCGACCTCATTAAGTTTAAGATGAAAAACACAAATAACTCGCAAGTCAGTCACCTTCGAACTTTACATAGATTTTCTCAATAAATTGAGGAGCATTATGGGTCTGAATAACTAAATGCACACGGTGCACTTAACCACCAGCACGCGCTATAGCCGCGTGATTGCAACCAAAATCCGCAATCCATTTACTGTTTCACGATTTATCATCCGTAGCCTAGGCAGTCACAATACGGAAAAGTTCATTTCTACTTTCGCTGAGGTAGGATGCCCTTTACTAAAACCAACTGCCCGAGTATAATTCGTCCACCTCCACGTGAACAGTTGTTTTCTGACCGCAAATCTACGCTTTTCCATTCTATATGGATCTTGCGACACAAACGTATGTTTTCCGAACGATTTGTGGGCGCCCTTTGAATCACTATCTCTATGCCTAAAGCGCATTTGATACCCTTATACAGAGATACGAGTTGTGAACGTTTATATGATCAATTGGAAAACCTGTTACAGCTGACCATTTGGGGCACAAAAGACAGTATGGTCTGGTATGCGCAATTTCCGAACATTCCTGTCTAACACCTACCTCATACGCATGCCATCCGTAAATATGTACAAACCTCGAAACCAGTCATACTCCTGTCTATTAATGCATGCTTCAAGAACGTCTCGTATCCACGTACGCTTACCCGCTCGCACACATTACTTGGTGCTGTTGGTAAGGCCGTTTTGCTTAGAAAATAAGTTGGCATCATATTGGAAGCTGGCGTATTCACGAAGGTTTCAAGGTAGATAAAGCCGTTTGTAAATAATCTGTCGTTTCATGAGGTATTAGATAATTGTTAGTGATTTACAAGTACACTTATAAACGGGGCGTTTCAGCGATTTATCCCCGGCTGTTTTTTTATGTCCGATTTATATCAATGGTCTGTCAGTGCTACTAAAGGTTTCGTGCTACATATTGGCTGTCGACGTTGAGGTCGTCAGCAATCTCATAAAGGCTTTCATGCAGGAGAGCCTGTGTGACTTCCAACAGCAGAATTCTTTTTATGAGCTTTCGTTAAATTCAGCAGAATGTAAACAATTATTGAACAGTGGAGTAAGAGGAATCATACGATTTCGTGTTGATCAGGATAAGCAGTTTTCTGGCAGGTAGGTGAAATAAGAAATTTTAACATCCTAGTTTCTGGTGAGTTCAAAGGATACTGGTTATATTTTAATGTCTAAGTGGTGTATAAGGCAGACAGTCTGATTTTACAACGGAAGAAGATGAGTTCCTTAAGTAAGCGTGAATTATTTCCGGATAGGCCTTATGTGAAGCCGCGTTCGGGTGACTGCGTTCAAGTTGGTGTCCTAGCTTAATAAAAACCAAAAGAAGTGGCAATAAGGAACCCTAAAATGGTTGAGAACTTTCAAGATATAACTTGCGAGGGGAAGCTGGATTGATTGATATTGAGGCGATGATGGAACCAAAGTGAGACGCTGAACGTTCCTAAAGGCTGTACACCTTTTTACGGAATAAGACATTGAGAATTTCAGGGGACATTCGCTTAAGTTAGGAGGGTCGGAACATAGTTGTAATTGCAAGCACAGCTCTTTTAGATAAAGTTGTTAGCTCATGGGACAAATTACCAGTGGAAGTAGTATCTGCCACCACACATTTTCTCAAACGAATCCCGTACTGCGGTTGGCCTAAGGTTTTCCCGAATGCACGACAGATTCACTAGGCAGCATTCGTTATACATAGACCTACTCTCCAAGACTGCGCCTACCTAAAGATTGCACGAAGGAACTCACTTGGCACTTTACCAAATATCCGTTCCCGAACCTCATCGTTGCGTGGCACGTTGATGTCTCCCGACAAAAGCGATCGAAACGCAAACATTCATGATCAGACATCGGAAGATGGCTTACGTCCTCACTCTGAGCGGTCATATTTCACAGCTGTAAAGCAACACGACTTTAACGGTTGCCCAATGCACGCGACCCTTAGGGTTCAGAGGAATGCGTCTCTACCACATGAGATGTCCTAGACTAGCTCATATTGTCCTAGCCTTCGAGATGCGGATTTCTGTTTCAGCCCTATACTTTTGACGTCGCAGATGCATCTCCTAATTGCTCATGACGGTGGACAACCTCTATAACTCGGTTATTCAACATCGAACATACATAATCACTGTAATGTTACAGAATTACCTTGCAGTTGAAAGCTGAAAATCGCATTTTGAAGTGTTTGCTGTGGCGTAAAATGGCATAGAGCATTATCTGTAATACTTGTAAATACTCAAGCGGCAACACCATGCCGTCGACATAGACAAGGTCTGTCAGTCTTCTGTCAGATGAGAGGCGCAAGTACATGAGGCGATCGACAGTTTCCAGTTGTTCGTCAGCAATAACACAGACGAGGTCAGTGCTAATCTTATATTGCAACAACACTTCACACTTTGTGGCCTCCAAGTGCATGCCATACTGACCAACTGTATCGCTCAACCGATTCAGCATGGTCTCCGCAGAGGAACTAAGTGAAACAGTTTCGTCCGCATATTTTATATTAATCAGCTTGCTACTTGGTAGAACCTGCACTCCGAGATCCTCGAAATATCTGAGTGCCCCTAGGTGAATATCGTCCATCATAAAGTTGAAAAATCTTTGTCGAACGTCACTAGAAGCAAAGAATGCTCAAGATAGCTGTCCATCAGTGTGTACTCGGAGAGGCATTCAGCGTATTCAACAGATTGACATTTTTACCGGTACTCCTCTCCAACTTTGACAGCCCATAGATCGTGTCGGGCAACTGGCTCCAAAGTAGACTTCAAACCCAAAAGTATTACAATCGCTAACTGAGATAGTATACCGATGCACCGGTGTTTGTCGCAAAGTGAATATTTGACAGACACACCAGCGGTCAGGTTGGAACTCTGTTCTGTACTTATCAAGTTTGTTCTGTGTTTCAAGGCCCGCCGCATTATTGAAACCCATGATCACCTTGGATGCGACAGAGTGAAGGATAGTGTTGCTGTGGTTGTCACATGTACCAGCACCTTTTTTTAAAGATGGCATCAATTGTTGATAATGTGAGGATTATGGGGCACTGTCTCCTTATACAGAACGGAGGAGTTCAGACAGCAATCTTTTGTGAAAATAGCTGGAGAATGAAGGTCCGGACCTGGGGCTGTACTAAGTTCCACTACTTCAAGCTTCAATGCCACTTCGGTTTCTGACGGGGGATCTTCTGTGACGTCACAACTAATCACACGATATTCATTATCCACAATTGAATGAGCTGACTCAGGCCAGTTGAATTGCATCTGGAACTGCTCCGTTCAGGTGTTAAGTCATCGCGACAGGTCGTAAATTTGTGAGCCATCTCACTAACAACTCGCAGACAGTCAGTGCGACCAAGGACGAGGGAAAACCGCACCCGTTATTCCCAGGTAAGAATGATTTCTCCATTCCTTTGGCTCACTCGAGGAAGTACGCCTCATGGTCCCTACGCAGACGCTTCGTAAGTTTGCGTTTCACTTCATGGCGGTTTCTGCTGTATCTATGGTCACGGGGATCAGTCGACGTTTGCTCGTAAGTCCTGTTAACTCAACAGAAATTCACTTCTGTCGTATCTGTAGGGTACCTTTGGAATAGACCTCTCCGCACGAGGTTCGCAGAACCGTTTATACCCTAGTCCAGTGCTCTCTTCAACTAATTCACTGTTGTGACCTAGGAAGTTTAACTGTCAGTACTGTTTGCTAGGTGATTTGTGTACCCTCGTCGCTCAATTTTTAAATGATTGTCTTATTTTTGAGTAGATGATATCTGATTAAACGATAAAATAAAGCCGGCATGAGCAACAGCATAATCTAAGTCAACGACGGTATTTACTGGAATGACGGTACCGATAACTGATAGGGATATGGTTGAGTTGAATAGGGTGGCCTCTACGTGAGGCACTGCCGTCTTTTGTGCTGAAATGCATTACTAGATGTACAGAGTGCGTAAGATGTGCATGGTTGTATCAGCCGATCATCCATGTCAGTGCGTCGCGCACCCACCCGTACCACCCAGACGCTTCCCGCCGAGTTGTGCCTTCATATCACCGGCAAGCACAGCGGTGTCCGAGTGTTTAGTTCATTTCAGTTCATAGACTTTCCGAGATGAACCTCGCCTATTCTTTAGTGTCTACCTTTTGGATTGCAGTGAGTCGACATAGTACAATGGGTGCTACAACCGGTTGTCACTAGAGTCAAGCTAATTCCCCCTACGATTCTCCTGAATATAGGAACTACCGTCAAGTGATCTCGGTAAATCAAGATATCAACCGCCTTCCAAACCACAACAAACAACTGATTTAAACCCTGTACTATTGCCTCCCACGTTTTTGAAAAGTGGTGGCACGTGGTCATTTGGGCCAGAAGACCGGGGTGCAGAAGGGGACCTCAACTTTTGCCGGTAGCTCTCATTCTACCAATCAAGGCACTAAATCGCAAGGCTTTGGCGATAATATGATAGAAGCGAGCAACCGGCTAAATTAGTTCCCAGTGTGTTCTGCCCAACGGTCTGACTGTTTACAACAGAATAATACCCAGTCTGTACTCACTATCGAAAACCAATCGACAATGAAAAAACAAGGACTCAGCGCGTTGACCCTCGTGTATTAGTATCGACCCTGGAAAATAGAGTGTACAGAGAAAGCACGTCAAGCTAGCGAGGCACGGAGCGAGTTGTGTTTTAGCCCCGGGACGGATATTACAAAAAGGATGGCTTGACTAAAACAAAAGTAGGTGAAAAACCAAAATCATCAAAAATGTACAAGTGAATGCGACTATCAAAAATATCATTTATTATAATCGCTATAGTACCTATTGTGAATGAGTGCGCCGTCTTATACGCTGATAGTTTCTCTTACTGGCAGACAACTTGGGTCAGTAGTCCGTATAGTTTTAAATAATCTAATAATATACCCCCAAAGCAAAAGTGAATTATTTATCGTCAACTTTCTCAGCTAACAAAACCTCACAATCGGCGATCGGGCCTCATGTCAGCTTCTTACGGCTATCCCTCGTAAACTGCCATATGGAATATTCCATCTGACATCTTACAAATCTTGGGAGTTCTCCTTTTTCTAATATCTGTTTAAACTACAAACCGAATTGATAAAAAAGTGAGACCAAGAACAGAAAACATTAGAGTCATCGGTAGCTGTTGACGATGTGTCAAATTTTTGTCCAAGGTTTGGTTGCACTGGACTGTCTGCACATGACACATTGTCATCTTTCGTGCTGAAATGCGCAGCTCCTTATTTGGAGCATGTGAGATGCGCATAATTTTAATAATCCATTATTAATATTATCGGTGCGCTGCGCCCAAACGCTGAACATATCATTCTGCCTAATCTTCGAATTAAAACGACTAGATTGCGTGTTCTTATCGCAAACTAACACAACAATGTCCGCGTGTTTAGTCTATCTCAGGAGATCGAAGAAATCTTCGCAGAGGACGCTCTCGACAGCATATGTACTACCGTCTGTAATGGCATATCACCATCGTCACAACAGTTGTGAACCTGACCAGAAGGTACTGTAGCTCAAACCACCGCACACCTCAACATGACGTTGAATAACCTAGGAAAAACCATTGCCAGAAATGTTGAAAATTAGTCAAGTGGGACTAGGCATAAGAACTAAAAATGGTATGAATACAAGCATGCTATTGGCTGCGACACACTAGCATCTCGGATAGCGTTTCCAGCCAGTGGGTTAAACGGATGTACTGGTATGATAACATCTTTCTGGTCCTTGTCGATGCCACAGAAGAAAAATATTCAGTAGGATTCATTCGGGGAAGCTTCGCTTTACTTTGAATCTCAGTGTAGTTTGCACCTCAGCTTGACTGAGAAAGAACCGGTTACCCATTGCATTGTGCATGTGCAAGTTCAAGCGGGTGACAACAATAGAATCATGTTTGCCCGTTTCAGACATACGGCACACATCCAGCTCCCAACTCGGGAGAGTGCTCGACAGAGCAGCTTGCTGACCTGCTTATCAGAGATTGCGGACGCTAAAAACGATGTGTTTACCAGTTGTCTTTGCTCCGAGATGTGAAAATTTGGAGCAGAGAGAAGCAAGGGGAATTAGTCGGCTAGAGCGACAATAACTCGTGACACTTCCTGGTCTTTATGTCAAAGAAGGGTTTAGTTTGAGAGACTACACCAGGAAGCTTTGGCTCACCATACTAACATGCTAGGCAACACGGTGCTTGAGGTATTCTTGGAGGTCCCCACCCGGAGCCATTGAGTCGAATGTTTTGGCCCAGAGAGCTAACGTGGCTCTGGTGCACAGTGAATATGACACGGACGTCTGATTCCGATTACCGTCGCGTACAATAGATGTATTCAGTGCTACGTCAAACTTAGTGTGTTTTTCGATCGCATAGAGTAATACGCCGGCGATTACGATCGGCTGTTGGAAGTGTTGTTTGGGGGTGTTCCAGAAAGATCTTTCTTATCTGGAAGTCATTAGCGATGAAACTATGGGACAACCCAGCCGCACACTCATAGGAGCATTCTCTACCACTTAAGTACGCCTACACAGTCAGTAATGTGGCCTACAATCTTATGAGCTTAACTGATTTTCATTTGGTTGCCCCCTGCTGATCTTGCCGCCATAATGATATCTTAAGGGTTGGGAGCTTTGGCAGTACAACTTTCATGATCAGCTTAGGATGAAGGTTTGACCACCACCTCGAAGTAGCATAAAGGGTCAAGGGTAACAAAAAGATGTGGCGTGCTAGAACATTTCTGCATCTAGAACCGTACAGATTCTCCGCAATGGTTTAACCAGAAAACCGATTAATGGACAACAACATAAATTACAGATAGACCGGGAAAATGAGCTGTAAACAAAACGCAACAGAACGTGGAACACAGCAAATCAGCGATCAAGCGACCGGAAAATTTTCATTTGACCTTGGATGATCGAACAAACGAAAGAGCGCAGTCGTGCAATCAAACAGTGTCAGTAATGCGAACGATAAAAATAAAGCAGTTGGAATGTGTGGTAAGCGATAGTGTCTCTACAAGTGTCACAAGTGCAAAAAGCAAGTCGTTGTTTCAAGTCTGTTAAGGTGACGGTAGTTTTAATTTGTTTGTCGGTTTGCTTATTTGGTAAACTGTATCAGAAATACCACCAGTTTCTGGAACTGAATTCAGATCCCATATTTTCAGAACTATGGCGATCTTCTCAAGGTTGGAACATCTTTGACGTCACAAAATGTCTCATTTAAACTTGAGAGTCGAATTTACAGTATGATAATTAAAATAGCTTCACCTCTTGGCTACGAAACGTCATCAATAAAGTTTAAGGATATCAAGCCTTTAAAATCCATGGTCATCGTTCTGCGCTCAGTCCCACTTATTCTATCATGTCGTCAGGTAAACAATGAAGCAGTTTGAATACGGTTTTATTGTTACTGTGAAGTGGACAAATTCACTCATCTTATTTTTGAATGTACGTTTATTTGGATGGCCAAGCTGAGTATTACGAATGTCAGTCCATGGCGTACACCTGTTTTTCAATCACCATTTAACTGGTGTAAGACACGGTAATTTAGCACAGGAAAACAAACAACCATTAGTAAGTTGGGAAATGTAGGCCATGTTCAGCTGTCAGACTTGGACCTTGTGACCCATCTAATCTTCGATTAAACGGTGCCGGTGTCATGAACGGTGGCGTTGTTTGGCTGAGTTGTCTACGACATAATCAATCAGTGATGTGGGCAGTGAAGTCCGTATGAACGCTTCTTTGCGAATGCTATCTTCCTCTTACTTGTGGTTAGTTTCATGTTTGTATGACACTTATGGCTTGGTTTCGGTCACTGGAGCATCAGTGTGGTTGGCGATATTAAAAAGTTGCACACTTTCACGAAACGTTTTTCACCCTGAGCTGCACCAAATGCATATCCCGACTTATTAGGGGCTCCTTGTTCATAAATGTTTACTCAAGACTTTTATGCTGTTTTTCCGAATCAAATAACAGACAAGTATCAATATCTCACTGATGATTCACTCATTACACTATGCATCAAGTGACTCACGTTTGGCGATCGCTAGAGGATTCTCACATGTGTAGTACCATCTAGAAGTAAATCCCGATGTTTTTCGGATTGCCACCAGAATAATGATGGGCTGTTTTTGGTAGGTTCCAAGCGCTGTTAACAACATTACTGTCGGTAGGTAGCAGGAGACGTGGTTAATATTAATTGGACATCATACGATTGATCACAGTGTTCGTATTTGTTTGCATATGATAAACCGACCAATGTGAGGTTATTGGCGCAGTGGTCAACACGCTTGTTTTAGAAGGGCATGGCCAGAGCCTAAATCCCAGTCGTGGCAAGGATATGCACTGTTGACGAGCTCTAACATTGGCGAAACTCGTGTAGTAAAAAGTGGGTATGCGCTAGACCCTCGTCCACTAACAATTTAAAACGCCTTTCCTGAAGAGCAATCGAAACGTAGTCCCAACAGGCATCGAACTAAAGAACGCAGTAGGGTTCGGAATGTTTGAAAATTTGATAAGTAGTTAGCTCTAGCCTAGTCTGGAGACCAACGGCAGCAACCAAGAGAAGAAAGAAAAGAAACGCGAGGTGGGCTACCAACCCACTCGGCGGTGCGCCAAGCGAAAAGTGCGTAGAACCTTTGAGTGCGTTAAACAACGCTCGAAAAGGTCCGGGTTAAACGACCTTGAAGAATGGAATGACAGATGAATCGTTAGGAAAAGGGCAAGCATTCGCTGCGTGCAATTAGTTGCACGACTGAAGAAAGTGGCACTGAGTTCATATCAGGCCTCCTATAGCAGCGTACACAGAATCATGCGTACAGAACAAGCAAGCGGGAAACACGGTTGCAGCCGGGATCCTTAGAGAAGCCACACGATCGCTGGTCACTACACCCGCGTATTATACTTCTTTTCGACAGAGGCTGACCGAATAATTGTGTGATGCTCGATATACATTAAACAAAACGCCCATCTCCTAGCTAGTGCTTCAGATATTGCATAACAAGCTTGGTCATTTCTGTTATTCCAACTTGGAGAGATGTACTGGTCGTGAAGTCATCGATTAAAGTTGACAGGGCAGTTAATGTGCCTCTTCGAGGTAGTCGGGCAATCAGATTATTACTCAGAAGCGGATGTGGTTGCTGATTTGCGTATGATACTCCAATCATACTTAATATAAGATCAGTGCCACAGTGGTCAATATAGTTGTCTCATGAAAGCGTGGTCGGGGTTCCTGTCTCAGCTTTCACAAGGGTATTCAGTACTGACGCTGTAGTAGACATGGTTATTCGCTGAACCCTCGTCCACTAACACTTTAGGTTGTCTCCTACAGTGCAATCAAACTATGGTCCCAGTAGGCCTGGCAATAGGAGAACGTGGCAAGGTTTGGAACCAAACCGTATTTATCAAGCAGTCCTCGGGTGTATAATAAATTGTTAGATGTAGCATTGTCTGAAACCGCTGGCGTCAACCGAGCAAGGAAGGGAAAGGTGAGAGCTGAGCTCATGTCCACTCTTAAAACGTGCCGGATGAAAAATCTGTGGGTACCTTAAACACACAGGAAAAACCCACGGAAACGCCCTTGGAGATTAGAATAAAATCTGGATCGTTAACAAAAAAAAAACATCCGCTGCGTGCAGTTAGTCACACCAATGAACAAAGTGGCATTCAGTTCTCATCAGGCCTCCTGTAACAGGCATATACAGTGACATGTATCCAGAACAAGTGAGCAGAGAAGCACGGTTTCATCCGGGATCCTTAGCGATTGCTGGTTACTAAAGTGGGTTCTAGTGTGAGCGAACCTCGAGTGTAGGGCTTATTTTTGAAAGGGGCTAGCTGTGATGTCCAGTGTGGTGGGGGAGACTTTAATTACAAGAACATGCACTTAACCACCTTGCAAAAAACAGTCGAGCTATAAGTGAAGACACCATAGTCAACACAGCTTTTTTTTATAGCTTTCACCGTTGCGCTTCATGAAGTGCATTTACCTCATAGACGACCCAGTGAAACAACGACAACGTTCACACCACAGAGCCCGCTCAACCTCCATCTCACCTATGACCTCTAACCGTCAATTCTAAGTCGCGAGGTTCCCGGTCCTGTAGGCGAACCTAACCAGCAGGGGCCAACCCCTTGGGGAAAGGCTCGACTTCCCTACGCCAGGTCATCATCTGCTTACCTCTCATTTCGAAAAGTGATACACCATACATGTGAGCTACCATTGTAACGCAGTTTCTTCTAACACTGATGTGCGTGCCAATTTGTGGGACCTATGTATTCTGTTTTTAGCAAATAGGATAGGAACCTACGATTTATATCATTTGATTATACTAGTGTTTCCATGCACTTCGTTTATTCAGTGATTTTCCAATTTGAAATTTTAGGATTCATGTTCATATCTCAAGCTATATACTTGTCTATGTTTGGACGAGCAGTCATCGATGCACTAGCCGTGGTCTGCCAACCCTTACGGGTTAAAATCGCCGAAGGTTTTACTGATTAATATTTTTTCACGTCTTCCGTTACGTACGCTGCAATGCCTTACCGACGCGAAACTTCATTCACTCATTGGGATTCTACAAATGAGGCTCTCTTGGAACGGCATCACTCCCCGATAGGTTTCACACAGCAGGAAATACGTGATGCGCATGAGAAGATTTTCAGTAAGGTCGTTTCAAACTTGGTGATGTGTACAGACAAAAAACCTGTTTTACCGTTCTCCCCAAAACTAACATCCAGATCCTTCCATGAATCTAAGACTGATATCATACAGTCCTTCTACAGAGGTAATTGATGTGTTGTTAGCTTTGCTAACCCAGTGTGTCTTTTCAGCTTCGCAATGTGAGATGCCTCAACGACTGATTCCTTAATCTCAAACGGGACAAATTCTTTTCATGACTATCCATTGGCACACATTCCTTGGTTACCACCATCCACCGATTTGCAGTTCCGAGTCCGTCTTGTCCAGGACCCGAAACATGGTTTTGGAATTCTACTTCGTCGTGGAACATATCACGAACGCGTAGGACTGAGCAGCACTGGAGAATTTCTGGAAGTTCGTCGTCCAGTAAGTTTTTTGTCAGCCTTTCATCCAAGCGTCATTATGATAAAACGTTCACCGCCGATTTCAATCTTGGTGCCCCATTCTAGCTGTTTTTCTATCTCTCTCTGTCCAACAGTCTCTCTTTTTCTGTTTTTTTTTTCGCTCCTGATTTATTTAAATGCAGCACAGTAACTTAATGGTATGATATATCAGTTTCGTTGTAGTTATCCTGAAGCACTGGCCATCAGATTAACAAGATTAACCTCGTTCACACAATCAACGCAGAGGCCAGTCAGTTGTCCCGTGCTGCTGTTCTTTGACGCTCTCGACATAACGTTCGTATTTCAAATATGCTCATTGTGATATTGAAAATAAAAGCCGTGGGCTTACACGTTGTTCTTCTCAAACTAAATTATAACGATGCCAACTGCAAATCGCACGATTGCGGGTCAAGAATCTCTGTGAACCCAGCTACTGTTGCTAGGGTTTATAGCCTGACAAT
>LOND01002936.1:12198-27979 GCA_014220965.1 Paragonimus kellicotti | reverse complement strand
CTTTACATATTATCTCGGAGATAATTTGCAGAGCATTCATTCGTAAATGTGAATGGAATGCAATTTAGCACGTGGGCGATTAGGCATATCTACAAACACACATACATATATACATATATGTATACGTAACTCAGCACGTGACTAGTTCGGATGGCGGTCGAAGTGCACACAAGGCTAGAGTTCGGTATAGGCCATATCTGAAATACCGCGGTATGCATGTACACATCGCACGATGCGTGCTGCCCAAAGCGTTCAGACTGAGCGTCAGTAGGTTGTCATAGTGCCCAAACAAAATCCGTAACCATGGTGCGTAAACACTGGTTTGGCAAACAAGAATATAGGAGATGCGGAAAAGATTCTGCATTTGGAACGACAGTGATGGTTGAGCAAAAAATGTGGTTGGATGTGACGTAAACAATGTGTTGGAGAATTAATTTGTTAACCTGTCTCACTGGCAGCAAACATGACGTGAATGATTGGCTCTGTAGATGTGTGTTACGAACTAAACTATAAAGTACATCTTCAGTAACCGTCAACTGAGCTGCCTTCCAGTATTGTATAAAGGAATACAATAAATCCCATTCAAACTGTGTATTGACAAACTAGTAAGGGGCTTTCCCAAAGCGGTTTGTAGTCATTGACAGTGTTGGATAACAGTGGACGACGACGTTTCTCGACAGGCTAATCGTCATCACTAAATAACTATACCCTAGGATGTGAATGGAGACGCCTATAGTAGTTGAGCATATGAAGACTGTTTGTCGACCGAAGACATGGAATGAACCTTGGATGCAAGAGATGCCTCTGCATCCTTTCCAAATTTTTTTGTGAATCTGAAAGACTTGTTTCCGCTCTCCGAGTTCCATCGAATCCTTTCTGCAGAATCAATAATAATGACAACATTTTTAATGAGCAATGCGCAATAAATTTTATTGTATTTTTTACCTACTTAAAATGTTGCCGAATTCCGCCATTGCCGCGTCCGATCATGTGCGTGCTAGTGCCGGTTTAATGAATGCCTAGTTTAGTGTCCAACGAGTTTGAATTGCCAAGTTTCCAGCTCGATCGCCTGTGCTTTTTTTTCATTCCCTGAGCTGATCTATCCATATCTTTAGAATTGCACATGATAGTTCACCACGCAGCTTACATGTTGCATGTCGTTTATCTGTGTCTTTTGCCCTCGAGCATCGTGGTGTCATTCTGTTTTCTGGTCGGTTGTAGACTGATTGTTGATATCTTGCATGCAAAAATGCACTCCAACTGAAAACATCAGCTGTTGAGCGTGTTACTACAACTGCCTCTTCTGACGTTGCATCTGATAGGTTCTCTCCGACTCTCTCTCTCTCTCTTTGTGTCTGTCTTCAATTAATAGTCTTCCTACTCGTTTTGATAACCATTCACATTCTACTCGATACATCTCGTGCCCTAACTGACAACCATCTGCTCGCTTGTCTGATCGTGTCAGTCACTTGAATGCCTTCCTCGACACAGGTGCGTGTTTCGATCGATATCATACTGTAAGCATCTAATTCAGTTCAATGATTAGTGTGTTTGTCTACGTTTGTGTGCTTGTTTGTACACTTACTGTGTTCCGTCAGTTACGGGCCGGAATCAAGCTCATCATCTAGCACTAACCAATTTGATTGTGACCTCGCTAATCTGCGAATGTAGTGTATGCCTGTGGATTTGTATTTTGTCTCTTCACTTCTGATCTTGTCTTCGTCTACCTAAACATCAACCAGGTTTTTGTCGTTCAAACTGAAGCGTATTGCTATACACGTTATTACGCCTCTGTTTTACGTGTCTTTAACTCATGGACCTGTATCTGCATACTATTATTGTGAATTAACTTTCTTTGAGATAAGGGTTAAATTGCCCCGTATTGTTTATTTGTGGATCGATAGGAGTTGGTTTGTATAATTATCTATGGGATTCACAATCACATAAAACGGTAAGTGTTTGCTACTGTTTGCTTTGATTTGTGTAGCATTTTTGATAAAAACAATTCTGTGTATCGTTATTCGATAGCTCCCTATTATATATTGTTGGAATTACGTTTATTGTACTCTGTAATTAGATGTAAATTATTATCCTCAAAGCAAAATTTTCTGCGTTTTGATTGCAAATTGACACTGTTGTATCGCTAGTGAATACGACTTCAAGCTATCCCGACTGATTGCAAAAGACTCAGCAACGAGGCACGACAAAAGTGTATTGTATTTGTCAAAGGGCATTATATATGAAATCAACACAGTAACTGGCTTCAGTAGCTTGGCTTCGGCCTTGACCGACGCTGTGTTGATCACCCCATGACAGGTTCCAGGGTTGTTGTTGTCGCGGTCGGTTCATGCTTATGTCCCGTCGATGCACTTGTTTGACCTTTCGGTGAGCGCCGTGTTGCGCGTCACAACTGAGATCATTTCGTATCGAGCCGTTTCTGACATACATAAGCTGCTCATTCATCCATTCATTCGTAACCAACGCTGCAGCAAACTGAGGAAGGCTATGTACTGAGAGCCCGCGCTTCTCGTTGACTCCTGGTCATCGGTGACGAAGATGTGTTTAAAAGTATTAAGAAATGACAGTACTGCCAGGTTGTGTGTGACGCAGCGGACCAGAACGTCAGCAGTCTCGTTAGCTGCGAACGACTGATATGCGCCTGTTGTTTATGCAAGTACTCGTGCAGGTGCGACGTGTATAAGCAAAGTAGGACGAACAAAACAGTTGGTTATTCGTTTCTGGGAACACATTCCTCTGATTCTCGGAGAATGATTAAAATCTCCAAATACCTGCATGGCGAACGTTGGCCCTCCCTGAACACTATCTATTGTAAAACACATTCAAACTGGGAAAAGAATCAAGCTTCATGTCCCATTCTATGACTTAGAAGTTGGACGATTTCTTAGGCTGCCAACTTGTTCAAGTTAATCGCCAGTGCATTTATATATTCACTTAATAACAGAATTTGGAGCGTCACCAATGGTCTTGCTATTTTAAACTCAAGGACTGTTGTTGATTTGGTTACCTGTCATTCTCATAGGTCTCCGTGAACTATGTTTGTATGTTCGATTTGGATGTAGTGTAAGCGATTGTAGGTGACTGTTTTAAGCGCTGCTTACTTCGAATTGTGTTCTCCAGAATCGTCATTTTCTCCTCTTCTTAATAGAGAAAAAATGTTGCTTGTTTTCCGAATGGAAGATCGCGGGTGGATGTCAGGAAGCGGAATAGCTACTCGTTTGTATAAGAGATGAGAACAGTAACTTCGTGCTTTCGTTTATTGTGGCAAACGTTTTGCATCATATACCAGTTTCCATCGTAACTTAATCCTTCGTGTCAGCAGCCTTTTTGACGCAACTCCAGAACCCGCTTGGTCGTATTGGACAAAACTGCATAGAATCAAACCGCTGAATGAACATTGGTCAGTTAGATGCGATGGCGTCATGTGTTTACATTCGTTGGACCTTGCTGAGTGATCAGTTGATAACTGAGGGCGGGTTTCATTTGGTTGTTGAATCGAACGGTTTTCGAAGGAGTCTGCTGGGAGATTTTATTTGACAGAATGTCAGTTGCAGGTCAATGAACTTTAACTTCCGACTGGATCGAGACTAATTATTCGTGAAAACGTGGAGTTGAATAATCGGTTACCGTAATTGATTCGGTCTTTATTTCGCCAGTTTTTCGTTCCAAAATCGCTTGGTAAATGCTTCCTTTGCCGTTGTGTTTTTCGATCCTTAACTCCTGCTGACAGCACGTTTTACAGGACAGTGCCACCTACTCATATAGGCCGAAAAGCCGTTACGGCAAAGGGGTCGGAAGCAAATAATAGCGTGAAGCGTCTTGAGAATGTGATCAACATAATGGATTAGCTGTATATAGAACCTTGTACAAACGATTTTCAGTCGGCCAAATGATGACTCTCGGCCTTGGATGTATTTTTGGTCAATAGTTGTTCTCCAACAATCCACTTATGCTATTTGATATGAAGGTTTCGGTCCCGCCATGTTGATCCATCCAACTTGTCTCCGAGGCTTCCCTCTAAATGGGACATTTGCCACAGGCATGGCGAGCATTTGGGATGTCTGACAGAATGTACTTCCTCATACTGTTCGTGTAACTAATGAACGTTCATGTACTCGTCTACCTTTAGATCAAAGTGAACCGTTAGTTGTTCGATAGACCTCTCGAGGTTTGACTTCTATTGATCCAAAATTGGGAATTTCACGGTGCGACTTCACTCGTCTTTTGTCAAGCAGGATTTCATCCGTCCGCTACAGTCGTAGCGCTGTTGTCTACTACTTAGCGACGATAGTGAGTAGCGTGACGGGATTAGAAAAGAACGGTGCACACGCTGAAGTTAATGACAGTTCTCAGCGTTCGGAATGTTGGAATCATGACTCGTCAGCCGGAAACGAACCCATATTTGGCACATAATATTATGGCAAAAAGGTAGTTCTGCACAACTGTCAACAGTTGCTAAGATCTTCCAGCTGTGCGAAATACTGTGCGTGGTAGATGTCAGGTGACTTGTTTGGTCATTAAAAAGCTTTCGAGGCCACCCATCCTCTGCGGACATCAATAAACGACAGAGCAACGCATGGTGGTCGGCTTGATTATCTTGACGCCTTATTGATGTTGTCACGGAATCATAGTCCAGAATGTTTTTCTCTTTAGCGTCTAAATGAGTAATCCGTTGAATCATTTGTCATTCCAGTTACAGATATGTTCCCTTGGGGTTCTTACTGTTCCAGTGTTTATTAATGCGTTGTCCACATCTGCTATTCGATCCGTTTATCGCCTGAGTAAGCGCTATTAACACCGAATGTAGTCCACTCATTATATGCCTATGTTTTCTCTACTGAGAGTTAGCTGCGAACTAGATCGTTCATGTGCATTGCATAGCATTATTACTGGACTATATATACAGGAATATGATATCAACCAGGTCTGCTAAAGTTGTCAATGCCGCTGACGTCAACAAGAGTTCTTATATGTGAGAAACTTTTCAGCTGGTCACTAAAGGATTGTTCTTGCTCCGTGGTTCCCAAACTTTTCCAGCTTACTGCTCTCTCAGCTTACTGTGCACGATGACATTGCCTCTCTCTAGTTCCTTATCCACAAACCTCATGGCCCTCCTCGCTCACGGTCATCATTGTAACAGTTAACTCAACATATTAACAATTAACCACATTTAATGGAACCCAGTGGAAATCTACACATATGTACAAATGTTAATTTTAAAAAAATCTACCCCAGTTCGTACGACCTAGAAGCAAAGCAAATGGATTTCAAACCATTAGCTGTGATCTCTTGTCAATCCGTCGGCCACACAACACAGTCTTTTCACAATTCTGTATTTTCTTTAGTCATCCTACTGTCGTTAGTACTGATCCTCCAGCCTTTATCTACTCACTAGGCACTGTTCACGAATTTGAGAAAAATAGTGGTTACTATTTCGGCAGTCAAAATTACGACGAAGCGCTTGGTCTTAGACCACATAAGCCACTGTTGTGTGTTCCGGTAGATTAACGGCACCCATGTGATAGCAGTGTGTTGCTGGGTCTTACGTTTCCCTGTTGTCAAAATTGGCCTTCTTAACATATAGAACCAACAACGGAAGTTCGGCCTCATTTTGACTGCTAACCGTTGCGGCTCTTCTTAGGCTGACTGAAGCAGACAGAGAATAAATCAACAACTAGCAGCATTGATTCTCATTCAATTTTTATTGCATTACTCTTTTTTTACGTCCCTAAATGTTCGAACATGATTAGGCTTATAGATAATTGGAATTCACATCTTCTTGATCGACAAAGAGGATCTTCAACTCAGTTTGAAAGACACATTACGTCGCCATTAAAGCTTATTAAATCAGGCTTGATGAATACGCGCCCAGAGAGAATATGCAGCTCTGCTATGAAGGAAAAGTGTTTCAAACTCAGTCTCTTGAAGACGGCTAACACGATGTTGTTTTATCGTCGATTTATCGCTCCTTGAGCTGTAAGACACGATTGCGATACGTGGGAAACGGATTCATAGCTTATCCTACAGGGCACCTGACAGTCTCCAAACCAGATGGTCTCTCTCGGATGTGGCGGCAATTCGTAAGTAGCCCGATGACATGTAATTTATTGCGCGGTAGGAGGCTGGGAGACTATCCTGTTCGAATTTTAGAGCCAGTTGTGGGATGGTAGCATGTAGGATGTATTGCTCAAACCCCCATCGTTATAGGTGTTCCGAAAGGATTTCTTCCAGGGTGCATTCGCTTTTTTCTTACTGCAAGCAACTAGTATAAGATTCACGATCTGACAGTAGGATGGTTAGTTGGGAATAGTCCTCGAGAACCATTGAAATAGGGCATCTGGTGAGAATAAGTGTCGTTCTAGTCGCGCCTTCTGTTAAGAATTATAGGGAATCCTTAGTCCAGCGGGGTCCACGGGCAGATGGAAGAATGTGGTTGTTAGATAGCTTGAGACACCTGAGAACTGCCGGTTTCGTTGTGGGGCGCAATGGTTTTAAAGTCTTCCTATGCACCACCGCCAGTGTCTGTGGATGTGTAAAACGGGGATTAGGTACTGAAAAAACTGGAGGGTTATGGCAATAACAGCAAGCACCTTACAACGCGTGCTTAAATATGATTGGTTGTTTGTCACCCACGATTAAAAGTACTTTTTATAGAGCTCGATCCATTTCCATTTCGTTCTTGACTGAGTTGGTTCCTTTTCGTACATAAGGCATCATCAGTCTGTTTAAATTTTCCGACTGGGTAGCACCTAGTTCGATTCGAGAGCCTGTATAACCGTATGTATATGAGACAATTATAGGCTAACGGTAAACCAGACCTTCGTTATGAAACATTATTCCATCTGCAAGATCAAGTGTTTATTTGTCAAATCACTGACGACAAAAATTTCGCCTTTACCTGATCCTCTTCAAGTCATAAGTTGACCTAGGTGAGTCCTCGCGTGTCCATGTAATAGTCAACATACTTGGGGTTATCTAATCATAATTGCCCACCATTCGCCGTGTATTCGGCCTCCACTATCTTCTGACGGATTATGAAAAATTCGGCTGAATGTGTCCCGAGCGCATGCGTTTACCATTTCTGTGTTCTTATATGCGAGCACATTCCAACCATAAGAAGACATCATCGTGTTATCCTGGCTCGAGAAAAGTGATCTAACGTTGAACAAAGCCAAGCGCGTCCCCTTCGCAGACATTGCACAGTACTTTGGACTCTAACTTAACACATACGGATTGCATTCTATTCATGACAAAGCTAAACCAATTTTTGATGACCTGGCACCACAGTGAGTCGGCATGTTATGATCATTTTCTGGTATGGTAGATCTGCAACCATTTTGCTGCAAACCGGACAGGGCTTTTGGTGCTACTGCACAGACAGCTAACATTGAGCTCCCTGTAGACTTTTGATCCAGCGTCATGAATATGTGCGTCCTCGTCGTGTTCCCACTTTGTTACATTTCTTGAGCACCGATGCGAGCGTAACCTCCACAAATGGAACTTTCGAACAGATCGTCCAACTGCAGGTCAGACCGTTGCATCGTTCGATACGTGACAACAAACCGACTAGGCGTTATGAGACCGGCTCATGTTTCTAACGTTAACAGTATTTTTGATAATCATAGGTGGTACATATGACCAACAAAAAAACTTCTTCGTCCCTTACTTAAATGACACTTCGTACGGTGAATATTCAGCAAAATCGATATTTTGAGTGGAATTGGATTGTTGAATTTGCTTTAGTTATTGTGCGCAGTGGACTGTGTGTTGGCTCTCCCTCTTGTAATGCTACACATTTTTAAAAGACCCCGTATGTAAGTGAAACACAATTCGTCAAGTTTTGTTTTGAGATAATCTTAGGAGTAATAGGGTTTGGGGGGAAATGGGTTGAATAAATCCGCGATTGTTGTGGATGATTGATATGTGGATAAGTTTTGTGAACTTACATCTCCGACCGCTGTAAAAGTTCGGGATCGAAATGTTTGCTTTTTGGAATCCGTATTTTTCTCTGCTTCGTCTGAACCATCGTGTGCATTGCGGGCAGCTACGTCCGTTACGAATATTACGTCGCCATTAAAGCTTATTAAATCAGGCTTGATGAATACGCGCCCAGAGAGAATATGCAGCTCTGCTATGAAGGAAAAGTGTTTCAAACTCAGTCTCTTGAAGACGGCTAACACGATGTTGTTTTATCGTCGATTTATCGCTCCTTGAGCTGTAAGACACGATTGCGATACGTGGGAAACGGATTCATAGCTTATCCTACAGGGCACCTGAACCCGCAAAACCAAGATCTCTCTCGGATGTGGCGGCAATTCGTAAGTAGCCCGATGACATGTAATTTAGTTGCGCGGGTGTGGAGGCTGGAGACTATCCTGTTCGAATTTTAGAGCCAGTTGTGGGATGGTAGCATGTGGGATGTATTGCTCAAACCCCCATCGTTATAGGTGTTCCGAAAGGATTTCTTCCAGGGTGCATTCGCTTTTTTCTTACTGCAAGCAACTAGTATAAGATTCACGATCTGACAGTAGGATGGTTAGTTGGGAATAGTCCTCGAGAACCATTGAAATAGGGCATCTGGTGAGAATAAGTGTCGTTCTAGTCGCGCCCTTCTGTTAAGAATTATAGGGAATTCCTACCATCGGGGTACCTGACGCAGGATGAAGGAATGGTTGTATATAGCTGAGACAGCCTGAGAACTGCCGGTTTCGTTGTGGGGCGCAATGGTTTTAAAGTCTTCCTATGCACCACCGCCAGTGTCTGTGGATGTGTAAAACGGGGATTAGGTACTGAAAAAACTGGAGGGTTATGGCAATAACAGCAAGCACCTTACAACGCGTGCTTAAATATGATTGGTTGTTTGTCCACATCTGCTATTCGATCCGTTTATCGCCTGAGTAAGCGCTATTAACACCGAATGTAGTCCACTCATTATATGCCTATTCTCTACTGAGAGTTAGCTGCGAACTAGATCGTTCATGTGCATTGCATAGCATTATTACTGGACTATATATACAGGAATATGATATCAAGCAGGTCTGCTAAAGTTGTCAATGCCGCTGACGTCAACAAGAGTTCTTATATGTGAGAAACTTTTCAGCTGGTCACTAAAGGATTGTTCTTGCTCCGTGGTTCCCAAACTTTTCCAGCTTACTGCTCTCTCAGCTTACTGTGCACGATGACATTGCCTCTCTCTAGTTCCTTATCCACAAACCTCATGGCCCTCCTCGCTCACGGTCATCATTGTAACAGTTAACTCAACATATTAACAATTAACCACATTTAATGGAACCCAGTGGAAATCTACACATATGTACAAATGTTAATTTTAAAAAAATCTACCCCAGTTCGTACGACCTAGAAGCAAAGCAAATGGATTTCAAACCATTAGCTGTGATCTCTTGTCAATCCGTCGGCCACACAACACAGTCTTTTCACAATTCTGTATTTTCTTTAGTCATCCACTGTCGCTATACTGGACCCTCGCACTTTATCTACTCACAAGGCACGGGTTCACGAATTTGTGAAAAATATGGTTATCATTTTCGGCAAATCGAAATTACGACAAGCGCTTGGTCTTAGACCACATCAGCCACTGTTGTGTGTTCCGGTAGATTAACGGCACCCATGTGACAGCAGTGTGTTGCTGGGTCTTACGTTTCCCTGTTGTCAAAATTGGCCTTCTTAACATATAGAACCAACAACGGAAGATCGGCCTCATTTTGACTGCTAACCGTTGCGGCTCTTCTTAGGCTGACTGAAGCAGACAGAGAATAAATCAACAACTAGCAGCATTGATTCTCATTCAATTTTTATTGCATTACTCTTTTTTTACGTCCCTAAATGTTCGAACATGATTAGGCTTATAGATAATTGGAATTCACATCTTCTTGATCGACAAAGAGGATCTTCAACTCAGTTTGAAAGACAGCATTCTCAGATTATGTTGCGCGGGAAGGAATCCTTGAGACATTTATGACAATGATTATTTTAACACACCATTGCACAGACTTTGGTTAACTGAAGGTACATCGTCATCTTGGTAATCACAAACGATATGCATCAATGTTGATTGTTGTGATTAGCCGTCAACATGGAGGCATTCAAGCGCTTCTCAGTATTCACTTTTGTTGTCTAAACTGTGCTGACGATTTTGCTCTCACCAGTCATGTCACACAGACATCACAAGATGTTCTTCAGGGACTAACAGTGTCAGTTTGTTAATTCGGCCTTCATTTTGCTTCCACGAAATGTAATTCGTCACTGGCCGAAGCGTATGCTCGTCATCGATAACAACATGTTGAGGTGGCCACGAGGTTTACTCCTCTGGCTACTTTCAGTAGATTATCCGGTTGAATCAATGGCCGAACATTCAACGCTCACGTGGCCTTTGTCAGTGTTTACCATTTGTGGTGTCGGAATGGCTTCCACTTCTTAAGAGCTGAGCACATACCACATCGATGTGCATACCTCTTTTTTATGGTTGTGTGTTAACTCGAACTCGGGGTATATACTCTAGATTTATGTTGTCGATCACTGATACGGTTGCACGGTTGCATATGTGCGATGGGAACGCCGAATAAACGGTGTGTTCTTTGGAAGTGTTTTCGGAACTAGTGTTCCGATGTGTATTATCTTCCTTGCTTAGAATTGGGTGGCGCAGATAATACGTTTTATGAATATCTGCTACCTGCCTTTCGTCCCACGCGACTTCGTTTGGACTGCAGTAGTCATCATGCCACTAGCGTTCGGTGTAGGTTCTAGGGTCGAGGGCTTCAAACTGAAGATCTTATTCCTTAGGCTGTTGCCGGCCTCCTTAATGTGATGCAAAGCGCCGTGCTCACCTGTGCTTGAGTGGACCTCGCGACGGTGGTTCAACCGTTTGTTTTTCTGTCATGCGATATCGAAGACATAGCGTGCAATGCTGTCACGTGTTACTGCTATCCTGGTTGACTGAGCCACCATTGTCCTGATAGGTCGGTAGACACGCACACGGCGTTAGATACATCTCACACAAACTACGTTACTGGCCGCATTGGCAACTACTTACGACAATTGAATCGAGCTATAAACCCAACTGCGTTACGTTAATTTTTAAATGTTTTGCTCTTTGATGCCAGTTTCGTTCTCCGATAGGAGTTTTAGATCAGCATCATGGACGTGGATAAAAACACTCCAGTTGACCACTGTGCCCTCTTCAGTTGTTGTCATGTTGTATGTTTTCCATCACTCTAGACAGATATCCGATTCCCAAAACAATCAGGCATGTTTACGAGTTTCACTGTCCCATATAACCAGACTGGCTTGTGCTGCATTCAACAGTTCCCTTTCACACGGTTTGATGTGCCATGCTTTTGTTTTGAATTGACTGTTTTGTGAACTTTTGTTGTGGCAGGCTTCTGAACACCACCCTTATGTGTTCATTGATCGTCTCTTTACTAGCTCTCGTTATATAGACTACCTTCCTAATAGGCCGTTAACTGACATTGGTAAACAGGTAGAGAGAGTCTGTGAGAAGGATAGCTAAGTCAGGTACTCGAGTGGTTTTCCAGCAATGCCGATAACTTTCACGTGGTTCCCGTCACGTGATATCATTTCGCTGGCCACCTACATGTAAATTTTATGGTGTGGTATAGCATGACTGTTGGTCACATTGTACAAAATGACCTAACGGTTTAATTAACCTGAGTTCTACTAGATTGCTGTACACAGTAGCAGTCTCATGAATTCCGCTGAGTTTTCCCAAGCTATGCCTACCATATCCGTGGTCCAGTACAATTTGACATCATTCACTCTGTCTCTTATACAACTTTGTTCGGCACTCTTTTCCGATTGTGGGATTACCAGAAGCCGCCTTTCCTTCACTTAACACCAAGTGACGTTTGATTGGTATCAGTTGTTTACTTATGCTAACCTACAATATTCGCATTGGCCTTATAACTTCCGAAGCCATGTGTGCACCCATTTGTTTCCTTCGGTAATGGCTCTCTTTGATTCTCTTTTGTCAACTTTCTATCAGACTCTGGCCAAAATGCATGTGTCGCACGCCGATTCCCCTGAGAGTTTCTCTCCCACATTCATGGAATCTTGGAAACATCATCGCTCAACTCCGAACGGGTCGAGTTCTCAATTTGATCATTTAGACATGACTGACGCGAAAGTCGAGGTGCCAGTGTGGCTTCTGGTTCGAGATGGGTATAAACCGGCTAGTTTGTTGAATATTTTGCCTGACAATCGCTGTCGCATACTCCTGTTACCTGAACGGCAAGAGTTGGAAGTGGACGCAAGGGATTTGGAACGGGTGAGTTTTTATTATTCGTTCGAATACCACACTCTAACACCTAGCACGTCGTCTGTTGAGGCTGCCGGTCCAGCCTTTTAGTCACGAAGGTGATTACTAAATGCCGTCTATGCATTCGCAAATAAGTTTGGTTGAGAAACTTATAATTTTGGCGTACATCATGAACTGATACAACCACTTTCAGTCACATACCACCCTCTTGATTTAACAATATCAACTTCATGTCTAATATTGTGTGTTAACATTTGTGCATGGTATTTTGGTTTTCAACTAGACCGGCCCATCTTAAAGTAACACTACGATAAACTACTTACAGGTTCCTCTTGCAGTATCCGTATGTTAACATTGTGCTTTCTCGAGTCATTTGCGACATCTCATCCGCTGAAAGATACCGATCTAACCCGTAAAGCATGTACACGCGCATGGAATTCGTGATTATAATATCGTTTTTCCCCTGTGATTCCACTTCGTGTTGTTTGCTTGAGTCTCCCATTACTACAAGTCACTCAGGCAAGTTGGAACAGTCCAAATTGTAACAAGAGGAAATCGTTATCTGCTGGTTTTCTCCCATACCGTTTGGTTGGAAAAAGTCCACATCTGTGATAACCTGTTCGCATGGGTTGCATCCGCGCGGGGGAGCAACCGAAATTAGCGGGTAAGTGTTTTCCTCGACTGGCTATCAACCTAATACTTTTCACTGGGCAGAAGCTTTTGCACTTGTTTGGGTTACTGTTCAGGTTAAAGGGTAGGCGGACTGAGACGAAACTGGTGGTCACACTGGAGTGTGTTGGATTCGAACAGAGCAATACATGACACTTAAATTATGCCCCGGTAGTACTCATGAACGATCATCGTTCATGGCTCGAGAATCGTATATATCAACGAATTCTAAGGATATGTTGCCTGATCGATGATAGCCCATCACATGACCGCCTGCTTGATTGGGTTGTCGTTGGACGATTTTCATGTGTTATGAATAGGTGAAAGCGCTTATTATCTCCCAGGCGGATTTCGAACTATCGGTCCTTCTGATCGTGTTTTTTCTTCTGCCTGAAAGCTGTTTGCACGAAATTTTCCGACTCTGTCTCCGTAAGTTCTAGCAGTTTAATCTTCGTTGTTTTGCCCCGTTCTGATCGTTAGTTGGCTAATATGCCCTTCACACTCTTTTCGAATATACCGTCGAGACTCTGTTGGACTTTCTGAATATCCTGCGTTTCTGCTTTATTTAGAAGGCGGATTTCTGTTACTGCACCTACAGACGCAATTAATTTGCTTAGCTCTGTATGCAGAACATGTTGGATTCTTTTGATTACAGGAAAAGTGTCGATGAGATGTTCTTTTTCATTTAGATGTTGCCGTCTATGGACTCGTCCAGATTTTTGCATTCAGCCCATTTCAAAACGTGATCCTTGTTTTTTCTTTTAGGTAGCATCTATTTTGTGTATGTTCTCGATGACCATTTTTACTTGCAGTTAAAGACAACACGTTCTTTATCTGCTGTTCACGTTGGGTATCGAGAAGCTTCTAGTAGTAGACTACGGGCTCCGTTTTATAATGCACGTATCCATAAATTTTGATTCATTATCCAACCAGTTTGTCTCCGCACGAATTTGTATGCATTATTTGACTGTCTGTTGCTGCTTAAATTTAACACTTCTCATCATGTGCAACGTAGAAACCAACCGTCAATACTGAATTCATAGTCAATAACAGAGCGCCTCTTGTTCATGAGAGAGTTAATTGAAAAGTGCAGGGGCATCGATATATTGCCAGCTTCTGTGATTCACATCATCATCATAACAGCCATGAACCTGACCAAAAGGTACTGTGGCTCGGGCTGCCGCTCACCTCAACAGTGACGTGGAATATCCTAAGAAGGACACAACGAGCTATCGGGATGGAACAGATCACTGTTACCAGAAGCTCTTGAGAGCTTGTCTATCTCATCTAAACTACTGTTAGCAGGAAACCAGGGATGAGCAAGGTAACCTACAAAGCCAGCGCCGAGCTTATCCATAACCTGCAACAACGCACGGGACGTTGGGTCGGTCATCTCTAACAGAAGTTTAACCGGCCACCCACGCTTTCGGGCTCTGTCCGTACTCATCGATATGCTTACGTTTCTCCGCCCTCGGAAACAAGTGTCACTTGATGTCAAGTTCCTGAAACGTCACAAGGCACCTGGCCTAGACGAACTCTCTCCTGTCGTTTTTATAAATGGAGGCCCAACCTTAGTTAAAAAGCTGACGACTCTGCCTCAGAAACTTCGGATCGGTGAGGTCGTTCCGAATGACTGGGGTTTGGAAAACATCGTCCCCATTGTCAAGAAGGTCCCACGCACTTCATGTGCAATTCACGGATGGATTAACGTCAAAGTTATTCGTAGACTAAGCGAAACGCGCGAAGAACATATCCGTGAGGAGCAAGCTGGGTTTTGCCCTGGCCGTGGCTGCATTGATCACATCTTCACACTTCCGCCAGATGCTTGAACTCCGCCATTCATATGAACATCAGCAGTTGTCTTCTTGAGGGGCTATGGAACGCAAATTTAGCATCAACATTTTCTCTCTTCAGTGGCCCTGGTAGCACTATCCTAAGTCTTTATTTCCTTGTCTACTCATTTCTAATTAAATGTGACTATTTTAAGGCTTCGAGTTGGCCCACAATCTGCCCTCAGGCTTTCGTAGAATGTTAATAGAAATAATAACAATAACAATACACAATCACGTTCATGTCTTGAAAACGCGAGGGCACTCCTGGATAAAACAGAATAAATGTTCGATGAAAAATCTTATAGAATGGAGACTGTATAGTATATGATGTATAAATATGCGAGTACGCTGGAAAACACGTGATGGCACACCAGTCAGGTGACTGATGGCATGTGTGGTTTGATGAGTATTGTTCACATTGAAATAGTTTATCTGTGTTAACGAACGACAGAAAGATGTTCAAATGGGTTATCAAACAAGCATGCTGAGAACTTCGTCAAGATGGAATTATAAACTAGATAAACGTCAATATCTGAGGAGTAGTTGATCTGCGCAACCAAAACGGATGCTTTGCGCGACAACCAGCGGGCCACAGTGTGCAGGCGCACTATGGGAGTGCACACAATAAGCTACATATGCGAAAGTTATACTGGAAGTGTTGGAATGCTGGTATGCATCCTAGTAACGAGCACACGTTAGACTAGGTAGAACAGAACCTTTCTGAGTTTGTTAAGCAAAGATTACTACAAACAGTACAACGAAGATAGAAGAACAAAAATGTCCGAGAACAATGAGGTCTATCAGCAGCGCTTTGTCGTCACGTCAACCATTATAACCTAGAGAGGACAGATTCAAAAACTGACTGTGAAATTAGTAGATATGTAGTGTCGTCATCACAACTACAAGTAAGCATCAGACATTTGCAACACTGCGGATAATACCTCTATCCATGTAGACAGATTATGTTTAG
>LOND01002935.1:58674-71465 GCA_014220965.1 Paragonimus kellicotti | reverse complement strand
TTTAAACAGACCACGGAGTGGCACTGCCAAACCAAGAACCGCTTCTTTGAAGATCCGAGGCCAGATCCCGTCTGGTCCCACTGCACTACAAGGATTGATCTTAAGCAGGAGATCCTGAGCGCCCAGCACAGAGAACTTCAGCTGTTAGAAGTGGGCATTGGAAATTTCTCCGTGGGAGAAACGGATGCCAGTTTGGCGGGACCACATTGTAAACTGCTGAATAATATTCTCTGAACGTCTCAGCAACCACCTGGGGTTTGGCGGAAGTTTCCCCTTTGGGAAGCCGCAGAGAAAGCGCCGAGGGTTTAGTTTTTCTCTGGCGACGCATGTACTTGAAGAGAAAATCCTTATTCTTTCGGGCTACCAGTAGGATCTTCGGCTGTATCGCAGTTGTCGATAACAGTCGGAGGGGTCACAACAAGAAGCTCCATAAGCTTCGACCCCGAACCTTCCTTAGGCAACAGTTCTTCTCTTACAGGGTTATCAACCACTGGAACGACCTTCCATTAGAGGTTGTTAGCTGCTCTTCTAGGGACCGTTTCAAAGTGTTATTAGATCTCATTTACTTAAAAAGTTGTTAGATTAGTATTTTGTTCTTTTCTATCAGATTAGTACTTCACTGTGTTCTCGGTATTCTCTGAAACCCCAAGAGTGGTGCTACACCCTGTTTTCAATGACTGCCTTTCAGGTCAACAGAAAACCGCTGACATCGAAACGGACAAACTGACTGGATCCGGGTGAATTGGGTCTCCAACCTCGAACCCGTGAACAAATCGCTGAAATCGCTGAGTACGCGCCGTTTATGAAAACCGGCGTGTTTTGAAGGTCAGTCATGAACGTGTTTAAGTTGAATGGGATTAAAGTTTACAACCTCACGGCGAACCGTGCATTACCGGAATGGGCTTCTCGATCAGAGAAAAAAAGGAAATTTTCGCAGGATTCTGGGTTATCCAAACATTTAGAGCTCATTCAAGAATTAGAAATGCCTGATTCCGCCACGTACATAACCTGCTCACCTGACAGTCAATACCTCTTTACGTTGGGTCGTTACAAGCCAAGGGTCAGATGTTACGAGTTGGAAAATTTGTCCCTGAAATTTGATCGTTGTGTGGATTGTCTGCCCTACAGAATGGAGATACTCAGCGATGATTATTCCAAATTTGCTCTCCTGGAAGAGGAACGTTGGGTAGATGTGCATGCTACCGGTGGGCACTTCTTTAAGTTCAGAATACCGAGACCTGGTGTTGATATTTCCTATTCACCGTTCACGTGTGATCTTTTTGTTGCGTCATCTAGAAGTGCCATATATCGCATGAACCTCGGTGAAGGACGGTTCAATACTCCACTTGTCAGTTCCAAGTTGGAAGGAACAGCGCACGGCTTTACGGCGTGCGCTTATTGCAAGGAGCACAGTCTGTTGTTAGGTGCGTCCACTTTGGGTCGCGTAGATGGCTGGGACGCCCGCACCGGCGAGTGTGTATTTGGCATGAACGTTTCAGAGTTCGCTCCCATTTCTGAAGACGCGTATGATACTCTTATTGACGTAAAAAGGAGAGCTGGTGTAACGTGTGTCAAGTACAAAGATCCCCTCAACATTGCGCTGGGTACTAGCGATGGAATGGTGTATATTTACGATTTGCGACAAAACCGGAAACCTTGGCATACGAGAGATACGGAGTTTCGAAAACCTGTTAAAACGGTAGAATTTCACGAAGATAAACTGATATCTCTGTTGCCCCACTGTTTGAAGATATGGTATATTGATACCGGCAAAGTTTTTGTTGGATTTGATACTGGCCGTGCGGAGTGTAATTGGATGCATCACTTTCCAAATAGCGGTTTGCTCATGATCGCTATGGAGTCTCCGAAAATTTCCACTTTCTTCGTTCCACTGTTAGGTGAAGCACCGGCGTGGTGCAGTCATTTGGACCAGTTGGTGTTAGAGTGTGAACCGGATGTAACAACAATGTACGATGGCTATAAGTTTCTTACGCGGCAACAGCTAGCAGAGCTAGGCATGCTCGAGTTGGTCGGGACACAATTCTTACGTGCATATATGCATGGCTATTTTGTTTCCATACGACTGTACAACAAAGTTAAGGATCGTCTTGGGATAATTTCAGAATCAATTGTGCCAACGGTTAAGGTTACGAAACCGGAATCAACAGTCGAAAATCATAAAGACTCATTGGACTGGAGCGATGAACTTCAAAAGGCATCGGCAGACACACGGTTCTTGAAGCTGAACTGCAATCCAAAGTTGATATTCAATGCAAACGATGAAGAATCCGACTTGATGCGTATTCATCAAGCAAGACTGTTAAAAAAACGAAAACGCAAGGAAGCTCGTAAAGAACGTGCTAGGAGATCTCAGGCGCTAGTTTCACACCCATCAGATGCAGTTCAGCATTCAGAAAGTTGATATTGTACTTTTTAAATATACCAAGTATTCCTTTATGTCTTGTTTTCCTTATGGATGAACAGATGACGCTATCTGGATCGACATTTGGTCGAATTTTTTTAGCATGAATCGTGGACGTCGGCGTGGTGGACCTGGCCTAACAGGACTCAGAGACGGCGTTAAGCGTCGTCTTTTCGATCCACATTTGGTACCGACCAAGCCGGATGCTAAGTACGAAGTCAATCGCCTAGTGCCACTCACGTCCACAAAACCAGTTATCCAAAGTCGGTTGGAAAACTTGAGGACCTTAAATATTGACGAAGTTTCTCAAAAACCAGAAACGAATAGCCCTTCTGATAAACTTAAAAGGAACATTGTGAGTTGCATATCTAGTACTTAACGGAATTTTTTGTTACGTTCATGGAACCACTGCAGTTTGTGTTTTACATTTGACGTTTATATTTTGTAGCTTCATTTATCCCTGTCCTATGCCAAGGTTGACATTGTTATCACCTTGTTGTATACCATGTTGTTTATAGGTGCGATACAGTTTTATTTTTCAGATCATCACTGCGAATAGCACCTTACTTCTGCTGACAGCTAGGTTGTCTGTTTGCGAGGTATAAGCTCTTCGATTTCGAATGTTTGAGTTTGCATGTACGGGAGTTTAATAGTCGTGTTTCGTTCTTTTCCCTTCCTTTGCTTCTCAGTTAGTTCGGATATCCAAGTTTGATCTTCGTTATTTGTTTGTTAATTTTGATCTTTTCCTCACTAGCTTCAATTGTATTATGTACGCAGATCAATTCGAAGGCCCTGTTTGAGTTGGCGTTTCGCAAAGGTCCATTCTACCACCCGTTGCCAGTTTTGCCCGAAGGAATTGATATGAATCGAGCGTTTGGCGGATTATCTTCAACCGACAGACTTCTCAAAGTCGACAGTCCAGTTTTACTTGCCCATCTTCTTTTAGCCCATGAATTCATTAAGGACTGGGGTGAGGGTGAACCTCTGAGAGAGTTAGAAGATCTAGAATCATGGTATGTATCTTAATTATAACTGTTTGCTTTCCACATTCGTATACGTTCCCTAATTCAGTTCATTTCTACTGGCATGCAGGCATGAGTTACCATGATGTTAGCAAAGTAATCAATGCAGCATAGAACAAATGGAAAAATACACAGCATTGGATCATCATTATTATCAGACGCAGGCACTCCATTGAATGTAACCTTCCCATTTGCGAGAGCGTACGGCGATGCACTTGATCGTTCGTTGTCAAAATTTATGAGCCATATCCTCCAATCTTACCCACGTGAGCAATTAGGACCTTCATAGACACAAATCATCACCTCCTGGCAGTCCTGATGTTCCTCTCAACTACACTCGGTAATAGTGAGTATTGTGTACGATGGCAGGCTCCCTGCATACGCAACCGTACATCATTTGGTGCAGATTGCATGGGTTACCAGTAACAGACATGAATTGATTAACAACCGGATGTGTTTGTCACTCCCACGTGATAAAAGAAGTGAATGTCCTTCGTTTCCGTTATCATCACGGATGCTTGGTGAACACTGCTCCAAGTCCATGAGATTGGACGATCGAGGTGGACAAAACTATCAGGACTCTCAAACAACCTATCTGCGACACATCTGCACACAAATTCAGCTTTTTATGTAAAAACGCAATTTTAAAAATAAGGAACTTCGTGGTGTAGAGAAAAAGTCGACCGTTTGATTAGTACAGCGAGGCTGAATCTGGATGCAGTGTGACGGTTTACGCATCTCGACGACCAGTTAGATTAAACTGGGCTGTATGATGGTTACAACTGCAGCAACCCATGTCCAGAAGGTCGACAGGTGGGAGTCTGATGAACCCGTCTCTTTATCCACCACATTGTGCGTTGAAAGTGGGTTGACAAATTTTTCGATAAAATATGCTAGTTCCAGTATACAGCTACTCCCCCCGTTTTACGGCCCATGCCTTTTGAGCCAGGGGCTTTGGCTGAGAACCTCAACTGTTTTCTTGTTTAAGTGTGGTCGTACTGACAATAATTTGGTCCACATATGACCATAAATACCCATAAAACTACCAACTGCATACCGCACCGGTCGTCCCACAGTCTAATTCGGATAATTCTATCTGCTACATACAGCGGGGTGGATGGGCAGAAGTACGCTACCGTTGACCCCCTCCCCTCCAATACCGTTTTGTCCAAATTAGCTTCCAGGCCCCTCCCGCCCTCCTTTACAATAACTGATGTACAGATGTAGCTAATCCTAGTAACGTTATCTCGGTAAGTCCCATCCTGTACTACTCGGCCTCCGACTCCCTCTTCCCTTGTTTAAGTTCAGAATGGCAATAAGTATAAGGTGTTTTCAACGTTCGCACTCTGAGACGGATTGGTCAACAGGCCGCCCCTACTCTGACCTTAGTTTAATTGAAAGTCGATGTCTGTTGCAGTTCCGAGACTAAAATGCAGAACAATAGTCAGTGTGTCGATCTAAGGGTCTCACATTACCTGCTCAATACTGGTTGTGTACTTCGCATAACTTCACGGCCGCCGATATCGATCAGGTGGAAGCAGGTGTAATTCTGAACACAACGACCACAGCCACATTAGTGGATTAGATTCACGTTGACACTAGACCGTATTATCTGCTTACTAGGTTCTGTTAAGGCTAACTTTATACACTAAATTTACAAAACTTTTCATTGCGCAGGTTCATTCCCTGACTGACTTCGATAAAGTTGCATCCTTCACTCGGATCTGCCCACTCTCTTTCGATCGACACATGGTTCTGATATAGTCATTCTGGCCGGAGGTATGAACGCCTTGATGAGGCTGAGTCTTGTTAAGTGGCAGGTTTAGGATAGAATCGTCGCTCGAATAATGGTAGGCGGTTGCCGCGGCTGTTGCCTGGCTCATAATTTGGTCAGCGCTAGTTTTCAGACACCGTGCACGTCGTTTTTTACCTTACGCCCTTATTCTTCAAGTCAGAATTGGTATGAAGTAGAGTTTTTAGTTGTTAGTTATGGGCGGCATGACTCCATTTAAGACCTGTTCTTCTTTGAATACATATTTGGATTCAGAAAATGCATTGGTACGTTGTCGTTTAGTTCTTTTATTGGGCAACGATCTGACCGACCTCAACAGCTGACTGTTAGGAAACTGGCCAGGCCAGCGCGCAAAACATGAGTGCCAAACTGATCCTAGATGCAAGCTCGGCAGTTCTAACCGCAAAGTTCTCGACAGCTGCGGGACCAGAATGTCTCAGGCCATTCATGAAGTAGCATGCGGCACAATGGCTCGCGAGTTAGGTAAACAATAAGTCTCGGAAAAGTTCCTGAAATCGTTGGATGTCAGACGGAGTATTCTTCGTGGTGGTTCGTACAGGCTCAACAGGGATATCCGTAAGGATTTCAAGTGTAGCTTGATGGCCTATTCTAACGCTTGACTAGCGGAGGGAGTTAATAAAGTGGAAACCGCTTTCGTTTTAGAATGCATTAACAGACTCTTCAAGTTCATCCGTACTGCTGTTCCAGAGCGCCTCTTTGTCAGTGAAACTACCAGCGAAGCAGACGGCCTGCTCACCCGTGATGTGTTCAAAAGTTAGATCCATAGGCTGAACACTGATATTAATCTAGTTATATTCCTGTCTCTACCATGTTACCGCTACAACCTTTTAATATGGGACCCTGGTCTGTAGATTTAAAATCATAGACCAAAGCTAAGGTCCACGAGAGCATTTCAGCTCTCAAACGCCTGCCCAGATGATCTCGTATCGGTACTTTTCAATGGATGTGTAAGCGCACTCGTAGAGGCCTTGATTCAGTTTCAACCTCTGGCCGATCAAAAACATCCTTTTTTGTTTGGGTCACCCAACAATAATTCCCATATTCGGGAACGAAATCGTGGAGTTTCATAAAAACCTTTAGGGATATTAGCCTGACCCCAGTCGTAACTATGGTTCTGACTTCCGTTATAATTCGTCAGCTCGCTGCAGCTCGGGACGTAGACATTGGAAGGACAGGCAGCCTTTTGCCCCGAACGAAGATATGTTTATCAAAATTTTCACTCTTGCCCACATTCTGGAACACTGTTATACGTACCGCCGGCCGACAGTGTTCGTTTTTCTTGACTATAAAAGTGCGCTTAATGCTGTTGATCGGTCTGTACTTCTGAAATAGCTTGAACACAGGGTTATACCAAACGGGTATATGAACTCACTATCAGCGCTTTATCCCTGTTATGTCCACTGAGTTGTTGAACAGATCAGCTAATTGTATATTCCATCACGCGACTCGACTGAGAAGACAAACGAGTCTTGATGGAATGTTTATCGGTTGGAAACACGCTGGGAGATGAACGCTCAGAGAGTGATGAGATAGAATGATTGGTCCACAGTAAATGAAGCACCAATGATGAGCTACAATGCAAATGAAAAGCAATGTAAAATGCAGTAAATAAATACAACTGTTCGTTTGGTGGTTGTCAACCTAACAGTCTCCATAGTTCCGCCCAAGTTAGGATCTCGAGTAAATTGTGTAACATTTTCAGCACCAACCGCGGCAGTCCATTTTACAATTTTTATTTAATTTTGTTTAAAAAATAACAGAAGACTGTGCGGCACTCACGGGACTTCGGCATGGATCTTCTACCTGTTGAAAGACTGACAGATCTCGATTAGGCGTTGTTTTTTTGATAATTTCCAAACACGTAAGACAGCGCTAAGTATTTCGGAATGCGCTTTGCATCCCCAAAATGTAGAGTGCTTTCACAAGAATTGTGATGGCCTAAATTTAATATTAGTTAACGAAGTTATGCAGATAGTTGATCGATTTGTGTACTTACGCAAATGCTTCAGCAACAACGAAGGTATACCGAATAAGATAATAACTCATGTATTTAGTGCCAGGGTAATATTCTCTAATCAAGGGCACCTTTGGCTACAGAGAGGTATCTCTCAGATGCTTAAAGGCCGCTTGTATAAGGCGACTGTTAGGGCTATGCTACTTTACAGTGCAAAACCTGATCGCTCGAAGTAGAAAACTTGAACCGTCTTCAGGTATTTGTGCATTACTATCCGCCTTCGATTGCTCGTATCGGTTGGCACCAACGAGTAATCACGGGGGAGGTGAGGAGGCGGGTACTTGGTAGCAGGTTGCTGATAAGATCCTTCTTCCAGATATTAAGTATGCACAGACTTCGATCTTTGGGACACTCGTAATTCACACAGTCTCGGACTGGGGACGTTAGGTAAGCCGGTGTTCAGTCGGTCTCGGTGGTGTGTATGTTGAAGTGGTTTGGTGGAGTGGTTTGTTAATTATTTGCAATTAAGGACGCGGGACGCTAAAAGTTATATAGGGGCTGTTGTGCTCAGTTGTTTGCTTACAAGATGTAGGTACTTTGATATTGAATGTTTTTAATATGGACAGTTTTTTATTATTGATGGATAGTAGGGGGATTTTGTTCAATCTATACAGTTGTTTTTGTTGGCCAGGTCTTATCCTTTGTACGCTTTGCTCTTTTATTCCTGGTTGTATGGTAGATAGCCATCAACATGAACCACTAATTTATTGCTGTCGTTGAAGATGGTGTACTAATACGAGCTCACTGTTGAATACAACACTGTCATGCCCTTGACCGTTTCCAACATGTGACTTGGACGTTAACACCCTCTTACCAGGCAGGCAGCATTTCCCACTTAACATGACAGTCGAAGTTTTCAAAGCCCGCTACCACACCGCCGTTTGGTCGGCTTGCGCCCTCTTCCAACCGTCAGCGGCCGCACTACGCAATTTGGCACACTCCGTCGGCATACGGACTACACAACCCATCCAGTGAAAACAGCACTTTCATCACCTAAACCTGTTGGCGAACTAGGGTATTTCTCAACTATACGCCGGTCAACTATTTGATGTTGTCCACATCAGCCTATTGCGACGCTAGTCAACCGGCGGGAACAGTTGGTCGTTACTTCCGAGAGTTTATATGCACCTAGGTAATTGCTTGCGATGGCGAAACATTTCTTCATAGCTTAAATAGTGCATGTGTAATGTGATCGTACGATCGCTATTGTTCTCGTGCTGCATACACTGACCGCCAGGAATGGAGATCATCAACCATTTTCAAACATTTGACTGTCGATGTCTTTGTCCGATCTCACACATCGGGTTAACAGTCTTGGTTACAGGCGAATACTTGGTAAGGAGATCCAGTGGTCTCTGGGATCCAACCTAATTGTTTGCCATATCGAGCGCCCTGTTGGGATCACAGCTAACAGTGATATTCTGTAAAGCAGGTAAATGATTGCTTGGTTTAGAAAATGGGGACTTTTCCTGGTGAATTGTCCACAGTTAGGTCCTCGTCCAGCTGTTGAACCGGTGGGTCGCGAATCATGTTGTACGCCTGTAGTTACTAGGATGGGTGGCAAATAATCGGTTTTGGCCACATAAGTGCATTTGGAGAACGCAAACAGATAAGTGAGAGTCGCAAGAATGTCGTATTATTCTCGCATATACCACAAAAGCGGAATCAAAAGGATCTCTGTCGTAGAAAGGTGTGTTATGTAAGGTTTACTAGCGTTTTATTTTACTCCATAGTTCGGAAGTATGGTGTGTCCGCGACAAAGGTGTCAACAGGCTCACTGTTTGATTATCGTTGTTTTCGCCACTTATCCCACGTCAAGTAGGATGATCGCGTAAGTAACGTGTTATTTCGTCCATGCGTACTTTGGAACGCTGATGATACGGCTATCAGTTGGCCAGACAATTAAGATGCACAGTCTGCGATGATTGGGTCATGTACTCCGCACGCCACTTGGGCATTTACCACGTTGGACCTTATTCATTGAGATCAACAACAGTTGGTTAAAACGGAAGAGTTGTCAAACATTGGCATGGTCATGAAACATCGAAACGCTGTCTTTTCCGATGAGTGGGTAGATATCACTTACCCGACTAGACGCCTAATATTCGGTTGCATTATTGGGTAGAAACGTTAGCCTAGATGGTAACGTGTCGCGGTCACTGACGTACCTGCGTCTACGCTTTCAGCCCTATTGAGCCCTGTTCTATCAGTTTCCACCGTCGATGGGTTTTTATTCTCTTAAACTATTATACGTCATTGCTGAGTGAACTCAGGCCTCAGCATCTTTGGTTAGGCTCATCAGCGTTTAGAACGGATAAGTAATTAGATTGTTTGTACGTTGTGGACTTCTTATTGGTTATTTAACTCCAAACCTCATTGTTTTGTCACTGTGGTCTCTTCCGTCGATCCGTATTTGTTTAAATCTTACTTAGGACTGTTTGTTCCATGGTTGTATGGCGGATAAGCATTTGTTACTACCGATTCCAGCGCAGCCTACTTATCTATTGAGCCGTTGTACTTTTTCCCCCGTCTGGTAACCTTGTCTATCCCATGGTCACTGGTACAACCTAACTGGTTTTCGATTCGTTTTTCAGATTCTGTGAAATGGTTTGCCGAAGCGTTGTTCTCAACCAAAGAGTGCTCAAAGATTGTCTTCTGTCACTAAACTCCCCACGCTACTGCTTTTGTTTTGGCAGCACCGTTTAGACAACGTCATCGTTTCATCAACTCATTTTTGGACCATGCGCTTTGTAGACACCCGTAAACGTGCGTATTTCGCTGCGCGAGTTTAAGTGGTTCTGACATCAGCCCGCGTCATCTTTCATTTTTGAATATGTTGAGTTACGTTTGAAGCAACAGCTAACAAATCAAATCAGTGACTGACATGGGCTAGATGAATATAGATTTCAGCGTCCACACTTGGTCAACTTTAGTTTTTTTGGTCAAACTCTAAGTGGTTTTGCCCATCTGTTGTAGGGATCTCCTCAGAAACAGCGCGGATCCTTATTGAGTGTTGCTCATATTATGTCGCCAGCTGTATTTTGTAAGTTTGCCAATTTTTATACTGTTTCCAGCCCACATAATCGAAACCCGTGTGAGGATAAGATGGACACAATCTTCCTCCCAATATACGAGATAGCCGTGTGTTTAGTAGAACGGTGTAGTATTTTCTCATTTGTACTAACGACTAGTTGTTCCTCTATCAACCTTTTAGGTACCAGTTGTATCAAGTTTAGGGTTTTGTTTTCAACCACCACAATGCAAGATGTTTTTTCATCATGGGACGTATATAGTAATGTGTAGGCTAAGTACTTTAAGACTGCTCAATCCTTGGCACGGATGGTCGCAACAGTTGAATTCTAACCCATGAGCGTATGACTAATATTTAGACGCCGTTATCACAACTACTGCAAGAATTTTCTTCTTTTATCAACCACAACTAAGAAGATTACTTAAACATGAGGAGGCTTCATTTCTTCCATGGAGGAGTCGTTTTTCTAACTCACTGTGATCCGTTATAGTTCAATTAAGAATTTTGTTTTTTTTTTAGCCATCTCAAGTGGGACCTTTTTAAGTGTCAATATGCTCGAACTAATCAAAAACTTGAAAGCGCTGTCTTCTGTCGAGAAATGTCTTGATATCCCCCTTTTATATGCGATCTAATTTGTCAGATTTTACTTCACAAGGTGTTTGCTTCTATATCATCTGCCAGGCCACTTGTAGTCTCGATGGTACTCTCAGGCTGCTCTCACCCAGACAATAGTATTCGAGTAACGTTATATTTAACCTACGGCCATGCGTCTGGTAGCCGTCTGTGTTATCGTTTAGTTGTTGGGCTCTCGCACATCTTCACCCTTATGCTAATGTACACTGTCTTTAAGAAGCAGCACCGGTGAATCATGGTGTTGTGACTGTGATTGATGAAAACAAGCGCGGGAGGGAGGGAATTTCAATTGCTGCGCGAGCTAGCTGTGAGAAAACTTGTTCTTAACTAACATCGTAGATACGGCAGCAGCGGATTTCTACATATTCGACGGAGTCCATGACAGAACTTCGTCTGACACCTCTGGCTCCAAGCCTTCTTATTGCAACCTTCCTACTCAGCTGCGTGCTAGATGATTTTTTGGAAGATGCAGCCGGAGGTTTTGAGGGTCGCAGGATATTGCTTTCGCTAAGCAATAAACTAACCGATATTGCACATACCCACGATACTGCTGCACTTGGTTTTCTTGCAGAATCATGCCGAATCAGTACGATGCTATGATTAATTTGAAATGCATTTTGCACCCTCAACTTATTGTGTTACAATATTGTTTTGGCCCTAATCCCGCCCTTGTTGAGGGCAAGCCGTTTGAAGGTACTGGTCGCCTCATCTACCTTGGTAGTATGTCGTTAATTTGTTTTTTTCTAGTAGTGTTAATGAAGATAACGAAAATATGAGGTGAATCCCTTAATCTTCTTTATTTGATGTCCGATGGTTGATTAAAGAGGGATGTACAATGCGAACACGTCCTGTCTTGCTCTGTGGATCATCATTGGCCCGTCCGTTCGCAAGATGACTGCTGGTTTTTGGACTCCGAACACCTTTGTTTAAGCTAGTTGGTCTGTATCAAGTGGGCGGATTGCATGGGCAACGCAACAGTTCGTTGTGGCGCATTTGGGCGACCTTTAAAGTTGAGATCAATGATTGAAGTAATGAGGATGCGTAACCCACGCTGGCCGGGCGACATGCTCCGCATATCGACGGAGCATGTGTCAAGCTGCACATTGTGCAGTACGGCTACCGGCGGCTGAAAAAATCGTAAAGCGACCAGGTAGTGTTCTGGCTTCGACCGCCCTGCTGAGCAAGACTACCAGCCACTATTTATCAGGGCCTTGTTAGGATCATCCCCACGAGACAGGCCTTCTAATAGTATTTTGCTGTTCCTGTCTGTGCCTCAATTAACGGTGGTGGCGACTCTGTAGAGGATGCCTTTTACTCAGCTTTGGCTGCCATCCTCAGATTGGGATAATTTTGAACTAGTCATTTTTACCGAGGATACGAATACAAATCGGCTGACTTGGCGATGTTGAGTCCCTTGTAGACAGCAGCTTCAGGATAGTACTCCCTCGCTCGGATAATGGTGGACGGCCACTGCAACCGTGTACTGGACACAAATCACTTATAGGCAGAACTTTCATGTGCATCACTGTACTTCTTGGCATCCTGTCTCTCCTTGGGCGTGCTTGGTCTCAGAATGACTTCATCACAACTAGATATAGTTCGTATGGTTCCATTTTGGACTGTCGACCGTGTTAAAATGCGTTTCCTGATTCAGATCCTACGTTTGTATGCTGTCGCTTCATTCTCTCTCTGACTGGTCCTGTCGACTGCAACTACTAGCTGTCGTGAAACTGGCCAGCTTGCTGGAAGGTGCATGCAACAAAGTTACCTGGAATGCAAACTAGACAACCTTGTGGACCTCAACCGTTAGTGGGCGCAAATTTCGCAACTTGTTCGGGTGGCTGATCCTGTAGCTT
>LOND01002934.1:41366-52879 GCA_014220965.1 Paragonimus kellicotti | reverse complement strand
TAGACACACTATAATGACCTCGTTTTTCTGGCCGTTGAAGTTAAAGTGAACATTCCAAAGGCCGAATAGCATTCTAAATAATTCGCATTGTTTTCCGTACACAAGAAAAGCGCTCTTTATTCTGTTCTTCCCTGCCGTTGTTAGTTGCCAGTAATCGGAATGCAGGTCTATAATGTACATGATTTTGACTTGGTCCGGATGTACAAAAATATTTCATTTGGGGCATCGGGAAAGCGGCTTCGATTGTCACACGGTTTTGCTTTCTGAAGTCGATACAAAATCGGTAGATTCCATCCGATTTCCTAGCTAACATGATCGGCGTCGAAAATGTACCCCTTGTCCGTTGAATTATTCTTTTCTCCAACATCTTCTTTAGCTGCCTCTCCACTTCTGGAATCAACTTGAACAGTATTCTCGGTATACTGGTCTGCATTCTCGCGCCTGGCTGCAAGTCTATCGAATGTTCCCTCCACTCTAACAACAGCGAAAATCGATCGTGGCGCTTATTTTCGAAAGAGGCTGACTGGAAAGTGTATCTGAATACGAGAGCTGCGGTCAAATACGAGTGATGTTTACCTTGAAAACCTGGGCTGTTGTCTAGTGAGCAGGGAAAAAATGATGGGCCAGATACGCTGGGAACCAAAGACGGAGAAATATTACCACAGAAGTGTGGCGGTGTGACTACCAGGTATTCAACCGAGGAGAAATCAGACATGACCTTACGATGTATCAATCAATAGACTGCGTTGCGTAAACTTGGCGCAGATGCGCCAACAAGCGATCGATCGACGGCAATGAATCACGTGGCGAATAAACTGGTGGCAAAATATGGTGAAGTGTTACATCACCTATTTCGTTCGTGGATTAGAAAACAAGGGGTAACTTGTTCGAATGAACAGCTTTGTTGCGAGAGGTCAATTTTGACAGATATGCAACCGAACACAACATCGTTAGAAGAGTTTCAACGGTTGGTTAACGACAGAACATTTTTATTAGCTCCAACATAAATACAAAATGAGTTCAGTTATCATTTAACTGAAAAACTGATGCAGCACCTGATGTGACGACGTTACACTGCGCTCCTTGTGGAGGCAATATTTGTTAGGGTTTCGGTTCCATGTCTATTTGCACATATTGCTTTGTTTTGGTTTGCATGCAGACGCCTGTTTTGCAAGAAAGCAGATCATAATGTGCCCCTAGATGGTTCCAGTGTATTGGGCTGACTATATGTAATTAGGTTGCTCAAATCGGGGGATCCCGTAGAAACACATCCTATACGCATACATAATCGGTATTGAGTTTGACCAGATGGCAATGTTCTGGAGCAGCTGTTCGCCACGACAGTGACGAGAACAATTTTTAAAGCAAACATTTTATGATTTTAATAAAGAAAACAAGAGTAATTATACGAAAATGCATAGGTCATTGACTGTTGCACGCCGTCACATTGGATAGCGTTTGACTGATCACAAGCTCCAAATCCATGAACAACGTCTACCGAATTTGTTCGACAAATAAGCCAGTTTTAAAAATCAGTGCGGGTAACGTTGCTTGACCAACATGTTGATGATAGTCCTCAATAGCACAGAGGGTAAATGGCACAACAACAGCGAGTTATCTACTTCGATCATTTAATCGAAAGTTTTACAACATAAGCGCCAGCAAACACTTTCATTGCCCAGGAGATAATCCAACGTGGTAAGGACTGATTGACGAAGAAAACGATAACCAAACTTGGAAAGTCGGCTTACAACTTCCTCATTATTGGATGGAACACACACCGACATTACATACACTTCCTTTCACTGATAATCGAACGTGTTTTCGACGCTACAGATGTTAAAAGTTGGTAAAGGTAACAAGTGATCTTGTGATTCTCGTGAACTCTGCCTCAGCAACAATAGAGGTTGATAAGATGGACGTAGACCAATAGATTACGGGGACCAGGTTCAGGCCGACTACTCACAATAAAGAGGGTAAGCTTGAGAACATCCATATTATATATTATATACAGGTCAGTTTATTCGTCTAACTTATTCACTGTGATCTGCAAGTTTTCAACAGGAGTAAGAAAAGCAGTGTCCTCCATATACTAAATGTCAGCAGGGGAAGATTCCAGATCAAGATCATCACATCCCAAAGCATATCTTCTAGAGTGTCGCCTATTACGAAACAGAATAGAAAGGAGGGAAACGGATCAACAGAGGAATATCCGGGACTGTTGTCTATAGATTGTCATCCTACCTGCAGAGTGAGCATATAACAACTGTACACATTCATACATTTCTCTGGGAATCGTATATATGGAAATCCCGACCTATACTGCTACCTTGACGAGGTGGTCGGGCTTGTGTGCTGTTTCGATCCGGCGGGCTATGCTGACTAGGACTCCGGTCCTTCCAGGTTCAACCCTGTCAGACAGGCCAAACGAAAAGCAGTTACACTCATAGGATTGTATGTCGCACTACTGACCGCGTAGGAGTGCTTAGGTAGTGAGGCACGATCCTATGGGCATACAGCAGAACTATTTTTATAGTTGCGGCACTGCTGTCTTCCGTATCAGGAAGAAGGGGGTTAGAAAAGGTACCCTCAAACAAAGAGCACTCCGATCGCCCAACGGTTGACCGTGACCGCCGGCGTATTATCCAATACGGTCGAAAAACATCTATCACCCAAAAGCCCGATGTAGCTTTGAGTACATCCACTGCGCGCAGCAGTGCTCAGAATCAGACGTCAATGTCTTATTCACTGCGCCCTCGGGCTAGGCAAGCCCCTCACTGCCAAGTGAGTCAGACTTTTGAGTCATTGGCTCCGGGTGGGTCCCCCAAGAAAACCCTGTATCCTGTTGTCTACGACAGGTCAGACCGTTGGTCAGACTCAGGGGGATCCCTCAAGTCAACCCCCTTCCGCGGCATAAACGACCGGGAAGTATCAGAAGTTATCGCTCTCTTATATGGAAGATAGTCCCAGAGAGCACCACGAGTAACCAAATGAACACACATTTCAGGTCTAAAGAAATACTATGGTCGCTGGTTGCTAATTAAAGTCTAAGTACCGTAAGATCCGTCGGCGGGTAGTGGTGCGATCAATGCATTGTCGGCCTGGTAGAAAGTTTGCTAGTTCTTCACAAGCAAGCTTTTCATTTAGTTCAATGGGCTGACATGAGATCCAGTTAACGAGAAATTCGAACGTGAAAGAAACTAGACTGATGCTTCCAGAATTATTCCAAGGACCTATAATCCCTTTGAAAGTGAGAATAACTGTCACAAAGTGCCAAACGCGAGAAATACTCAGTTCTTAAACCGTTCGGAAGGGTATCAACAGCCTCGGCATTAACCCCTGGCCGCCACCCTGCTAAGGAGACATGGACGTTCGTCGGTATAACCACGGTTCAGTAGGATCGAGCAACGCTTGCTTAAAAGGCCTACCGAAATGAAAGAGGCCCAATGGTACTGAAGCTGCACAACAATCCTGAAAAGCAAGTCGTCAAAATTTCCGCATTTGACTCCGTGTTAGCTAAGCCCACCAATTTGACGTAATCTGAACAATCCGTTAACTAGAGCTTTATGATAATCATTCCTGACAGTTCTTCGCTCAAATGTCAATTAATCACCCAATACTTGCGAGCAAAGATCACAACCAAATCGGCATGAACAACAGTACGATTTGAGTCTTAGTAACTACTCCAGAATGCATGGCAGTCTTGGATACAGTGACACCACACTGTATCAGCGATTTGAACCCTAGGCTGAGCTGCACAAAGTGTGACATAGTGTTGTGTTGGAATCGGGTGATCAATATATAAAGACAGGGACGTATGTGGTTGTAGCGCCCTTTTACAGCTGACAGTGCGTTGCTCTTGGACACTGCAGTAATAGTGATATCATAATTCAAATACCTAGCCGCTTCTCTACCGTAGCAGGATGATCAAGTTTAGAGGTTAAATCGCTCACAAGTACAACGATTTTATACCAATATATGAACTATTGTTCGTTGGAATGCAAGGTGATTTCACTGCCACCAAGTATTTCCAATCTGCATTGACACATCAACCAATATACTAAATCTGACAGTACATAATCAACGGTTTAGTGTGATTAAACAAACGGAACACAACCGCGTTCTGAGATGCAGTGCAATCCCCGTTTATGCACAACAATCAGCTCTGGCTTCATTAGAAATCCTGATAAAGAACTGACGGCCATCCAGAGACGATGTCAAGTGGATGAGGTGCGAGAATAGCGCTCAAACATGGGCCAAAACACTTACGCACTGATGATGTCACCTCGTTTGGTGATGAAACGTTTGCAACCTAAATGCCAAGCTCGGCGAACATACCAATACCAAAATCATCAACCCGAGCTACGAACACCACCAGTGTGTCCAACCATCAGAGGAAAAACTTTCGGATAGATGCAAAATGCAGGCCTGATCCCAAGGTAGTAGGAGGAATTTGATCACTATTGTGGTTTGAAAGAGTAGATCAAAGTGAAACGAACGCGGTGGCCACAGCAGGACAATCGACTGACGGTGTGCCAGTGGTCACAATTACGACCGAGCCACACAGGGATCTGCACGACTAACATTTCAACGACCACAGACGAACATCTTCGGTATGAACTAACGAAGCAAGCAAAGCTGATCGTGCAACACTACGAGATCCAGGGTTAGGAAAGTACCATCAGCCTAGTGATTTCACAACCTTACAGACGGAATGGAATGTCGGCTATTCGAAGTGAATTTGAAAATTTACGGATCACACATCCAGAGGCAGATGCAGAGTTGAATGACAGGTTTCGTATTGTTTCAATTAGTCAAACAGGTTGCAGCCGTACGATCGAGCGCTGGTACGCTTTTCTACTCACCCTGAACTGTTTCTCTGCTACCTTGTTGACACCCATAACCTGAGTTGTTCAAACGCTGCGGCTGAGTCGTTCTCGATCGCGACTGCCTTTTCTAGTCATTGTCTGCCTGTAGTCTAGTTTTTGTCTCGTTCTCGACGAAACTCTTGTTTTTCACGGTTTCTCCCTTTCAGGTTGTGAATCAAGCTGTTCGACTGAGTGCAGGATTGTAGCAAAACCAATCCAATAACTGGTGACTATAAAACAACAACCGGTATGTCTGTTACAACCGGGTAGGTAATCGTTTAAAACAGAACTTCGGAATACTCCCAATAGATCTAGCGGGAGAACTTACGTCATCATCCGCAAACACCGAAGCAGCGAAGAATGGACCGAGAAAACTGAGCCGCTCAATACTGCGCCCATCGACCGGTAAGTTGGTAAGAGTAGTAGGAGTTGACCAACAAGGGAGCCGAACAATCTATAAGTGAAACAGTGAAAAAGGACAGACGAGTTGAATCAAATACATTTAAACAGACCGATAGAATCACCACCAAGCTATTGCTACAAAAAGGTAAATATTCCAGTTTGAAAATAGCACCGAAAACAACAATGAAATCTGGAGGTTAGGCATCTTCAATACTAACACAACTGCAGTTGTCCCATTTTTCCGTTATTCTCTTTCTCTGAGTCGTTTGTGATATCATAGAAGGGGTACTTAGAAGAGAGCAACTACCATATAATAAGCTGACTGAAATTAAGTGTGGACCATACCGCTTTTATTTCTTCCGCAGATAACCTGTAGATCATACTTAACTATTTATTCGACAGGGCCGATCTGTATGGAATGCACTTTTCATTGTGATATTAGAATGGATTAGTTCTGATACCGCTTTGTTTTTATGCAAACTGCCTGAGACTACTTAGTACTTAAACTATCAGGTTAGCAGCCCATAATATGGCTAACGAGGTAGCCGTAAGGATATTGAAGGTGCGTAGTGTAGATACATACCTCCGTCACTCGTGACATCGCAGGAATCGTCAACTGCAGTGTAACAGTAAAGATAACCATAGGCTCAACTACTTTAATGCTGCTTTGTCCTTAGGTGGTTTACCCCAAGCAGTCCAACCAAGAGCTTAAGGTCCAACAACCGTACAAATGAGGCAACCGGAGAAAAACCTTTTTTTTTTATACAGCGAATCCCTTTGGAAGCCAACGACAGATGTTCAAGTCATTCGGTAATGAAGGACTCCAGCAAGTCGTGCTGTTAATGAGCTAAAGATTATCAATTGAGGATAAGGGGGCAATCACTTAAGACCCAACACAGTTGAGTAAACAGTAGGAGATATTGTAATTTGACAAGAGGATGTGAAAACTAAACTGGCGTGTCACATCACAGCTATGCAGATCATGTGTTCAAAACCACACCAAGCGTGAATTGTACTGTTTCCTTACACAGGATAATACATTAGTGGCTACGGACAACCGTTGAACGATTCACGTTTTAAAATGTTTTTCTTAACCCTTTGCTTCGTTAATTGGAAGGTAAAAGTGCTGAAACTATATAAAAAAAATCTGTCATACATTCATGAAATTTCACCACATTACTTAAGCATTCTAAGATGGCCAGTAGTGTGAGATATACCTCTAGCGGTGCAACCGGTTTTGTTTCACTGACACGGGGTTGTGTTCAGAAGGAACCTAACTGGAATTAGCAGAACCTTGCAAGTTGTCACAGTTAAAATATCCGACCATCATATCAAGACTGGGGAAAATTGGTAATACAGGGTCAGACTACGGGAGAAAGGTCATGGTCAATCGGCGTGTTCGAAAAACAATTCATTTTGTGGTCCACAAGCGGTATAGTAGGTTTACAGGTCATAACAGTTGAACCACATATTTCGTGTCGCATTGCGTATTAGTCAATGTGGCTTTGAGCGGTCTGAGGAAACAACAGAGCAATTAGACAGCGTGGAAACAGGTAAAGAAACTCGCCATTAAGAGCTACTACGAGGAGCATTTTCTGCTAGAATGATGGCTAGACGAACAACTACATCGACGGATAGAAACAACTTCGGATATGGCAGAATATAGTGGCCAACTGTGTGCTTGTGTACGTAGAAAGGTTAAATCGTTTTGCCTTCCCTGTACTTTCGGATATTACTTGTTTTCCAAACCCGAGGCAAGAAGTAAACATTGACAAAACATACCTAAGCGATAAACAGGTCAAACCTGTTAGTAACTGCCTAGCCATGGCTAGAAGGCGCAAATGAAATTGCACCTCTTAAGAAGAATTTGTAAGACCTTCCGTCAAGAAGTTTTTCCCACGACCATTTTTAGAATAAGTTATAAACAATCGGTAAGTTGGTCCATTGATAACATTTAACGCTTAATAGAGAAGCTTCGTTTGACCCTGTTCAACTTTTATAATCCGCTCATATGTTGAGACGGGCTTATCGTTCTTACCTAAGAAAGATTTAACAGGGACGGGCCACCAGAAAAATTATAAGCCTCAGGAAAATGCACTATTCAAAGAGACAAGCAGACTTAGGTCAATTCACGATGGATTGCAAATAAATCGGGAGAGACCTCAGTCTAAACCACACAATACCTTACACCGCGTGTTGCACACACTCGCAGATCACCTCTTATCAAACAAGGACGAATGCCTAAAGGGTAATCCATTGAAAATGGACTATGAGACGGGCAGGTTACTACGTAATCAGAGATGCTCTGCAGTTACAGTCTGTTTATCCGAGAACACACTGCCCAACTTGTGGTTATGAATGAATCTGCTTAGTGTTTCAAAGTTAGACTATATCCGCACATACGTGAGAGACAGCTTGCACAATAAGCCCCCAACATTCTAGCTTACTCACACAGATCACTTAATGTGTGTATCTGACGGGACGCTTTTTTTTAGTATGTTTCAGCGCTCGTTGTTGACACAACCACGCGCCATTCGCTTTATTCAGGCAACATTTATTCACGTCCATTCACCACTTTTACATCTGTAAAGGAGTACGACACTATCCTTACCGACCAACACGGAGACAAGGACGAAAAAAAAAGATGATTCTTCATCCTGTAACAACTCATGGACAAATTATGGAAATCGAAATTGTAAATAATATGTGAATTAAAAAGAACCATTTGGCACTCGCATGCACGAAACTCGTCACAGATAGTATGTACCGAATTATCATCATCATCATAGACAGCAATACATCAGTGGTTCACACTGATGCTTAACTGCCACACAACCACGAAGGAAAAAAGAAAACCTATATAGGAAGAGAGAAGAAAAAAGAAGGGAGGGGAATGGACCTAACTACTAAAAACAGCTACGTCTATATTCAAACATACAACATCAAGGCGCCTACACCTTGCAAACAAACAACCGAGCTGTAAGTGGAAGTACCGAATTAATAGCGATCTGCGAGCCTGATACACGAGGGATATTCAGTTCAAGAGAATAAAACTAACAGGAACCATAAGCAAATTAGAACGCGTGTCCCATAACTTACCAGCTGATTGATGGGTCTCGATCCGTCTACAAGACAGGTGTTGCACAAACTGACCAGAGCGCAGAGGATTTGACCATACTCATGTCGATCGATGGCTAATTCTCGAATCCGAAAATGCATATTCATCAGTAGTTGTTCGAAAATCTGTATAGAAATAAGAACTAATGTGCAGTTTACAGATGATAACGATCGGCCCCGAAACGTCATAGTCAGTTTCCAATCACATAAAGCGTAATCTGTCTGTTGTCATCAGATAAACTGAGTCACATATGAGTTGGATGTTAACGGGTTGCATAATAAAAACAAAACTGACAACCACTGTAGCCACTACTAATCTACTGAGAAAGCGTTGGTGAAGATAAAACTCCCGCGAGAAAGTGTGTGTAAAGACAGAATCCTACAAACAGATGAACACAAACTCAATTGACAAACGTTTGCAGGATTGAACGAAACAGCAGCCGAAAACCTCCGTTGAGGATACAGAAGGATAAAATGGTAGAAACACCATCCAATACTCATGCGATGTGCACAACAGACTAAGAAGGTCGAGATAAGCGTTCAACATTTACAGCGTTTGCTACTATGAACACATGTGGGTTAGAAGTTAGGCTGTTTAAACTTAGACAACAGTAAACGGAACAGTAGGAGTAGAAATTTGCAATCGAGCAATAGGTAGTCAATGCGGACGCTATTTAGATATTGTAAGAGCAAGGTATCAAACACAAATGGCAACTGTATGAAAAAAAGTGAATCTGAAATCTGATGCAATAAAGTTACCATTATTAAAAACTGAGGACGTTCCAACCTGAGTTGAAGTTTCCCGCTTTTACACCACAGGTATCAGCTGTCATATGAAATACTGGACTCAAAGCTATCAGGCTGCACAAACCCAGATAAAAACAGTCGGGGCAATCGGAGCCTCAACCCTCAATCGCGTAACTGATAGTCCGCATCATCACCAGACCTGCGGCGAACACCGGATTAGATAGAAATGATAAACCGATAATATAGCTAACTATAAGCAATAAAAAAAGATTACGACAAACTCACCTGCTGAAGCGGTCGTTTCCCACCGATCGGTCCAGTATCAATCATCCCACTTGACGCTATGGTCATTTCCATTTGTAATTCACCAAGTAGATTGCACATAACTTCGTCCGAACCTAAGGGTGGTTCCAAACGTCCACTCACAATCACCGAATCGAGGGGCTGCTTCAACGCAGAGACGCTAGCCAACGCCCACATGGACGTGTAACTGGGCAAAATACCGGGGACCACTAGTCGGATAAGGGGGGAGTCCGTTAACTCGTAGTTCAACCAAGGATCATTCGGGACATGGGTTGGGCCATCAGCACAATATGAAGAGAAAACGCCTTGGAGAATCAAGCGAATATGACGGTGGAGTTGACAACCAATTTCGTGGAGTAAATCAAGTTGCAGAGACCTGGTGACATCAGCAGACTGAAAGAAGTTGGATGTGGCAAACAGAAGAAATACTCACACTTTGCCGGAAAGGAACAACTATTGTCAACTTACTAAAAATCGGATTACTGTGAGGTTTTTACGACTATCTGGCTTACTCGATCAATCGCGAGATCAACCATCGAGTTACAAGAATCCGCATAACAGCATACACAGTAACCACAGGTCAACCCCTCCTAAGTATCACTGACAGTCGTGTATCAGTAGTTGATATTTATGTTTAAATGCAATGCAAGTTCTCGTTTAAAAACAATAGGTAAAAGTAAGCAGTAATATAAAAACCTGTATAAACGTAAGTATTCAGCATAATTATGCTTTACCGATGGTAAAGCCAGTTTCTCAACAGCTAATCGTTGCTGTCGGTGGGGTCGTTGCCCAGCAAAAGTAAGAACAAAACGACAACGTACCAACGCATGATCTGAATCCAAGTACGTGCTCCAATAAGAACGACAGTCTTGAATGGAACCCCGCCACCTAACTAACGGCTATGTGGTCTATCTGAGACCAGGCCTGATTCGGAGAAGGCGGGCGCCAAGTATAGCATTGACGTGCACGATGCCTAAAACCAGTACTGGCTAAAAATAGATTATGCTCAGCGCACAGCTGCAACAATCGCCCACCATTATCTGATCGATGTGATGCTATCCCAAACCTACCACCTAAACGAGATTCGGCTTCACCAAGGCGACCGACCTGGGCATTCATATCTCCGGCCAAAACGACTATATCAGAGCCACGTGTCGACCGAAGGAGAGTGGCCAGATCCGAGTAAAATGCGTCCTTGACGCCGATGTCACTACAGTCAGTAGGAGCATAAGCAGACACAATGAATAAATTTCTGAAAGTCTTGCGTCTAGAGCTGGTTTTAACAGAACCTGCCAAGCGGACGGCACAAAGTCTACTGTTAACAGGAATCCAATCTACTAATGCGGCTGCGGCCGTCGTGCTGAGAACTATACCTACCCCAGCCTGACCTGTAACAGCGGCTGTGGAGTCACCCGAAGTGTATAACCAGTATCGGGTAGACAATGCGGGTGCTGTTAGTTCCATACGTTGACTACTGTCATGGATTCTAGTCTCCGAGATACAGCAGACATCAACGTGCAACGAGTCTAGCGTTCGTGCGAGAGCCGCTTGCTGACCTATCTGTTTTAGCGTGCGAACGTTGAAGGCACCTATATTAATTCGCGTTCTAGGTCTAAGCAAGGGACGAGGGAGGCCTGAAGCTGAAAGGCAAGAGACGGAACTTACCGGCTCAGTGTTACCACAGTTAGCTACATCTGTTGTGGGACCTGTAGAGTAATTATCAGAAATGGAGGTCGGGAGGGGCCTGAGAGCTAAATTTGATAGGACAGTGGGGGAGGGGTCAGCAGTAGCATGTTTTCGCCTATCCACCCTGCTGTATGCAGCAGATAGGGCGACCCGGTTTATACTGCGAGACGGCCGATGCAGTATGGATTTATTGTTGTGAATATTCATGGTTGTGTGTGGGCTGAGATACTGCAGGACGCCCAGACCTAGACAGGAGAACGATTAGGGTTCTCAACCAAAGCCTTTGGCTCAAAAGCCTGTACCGCAAGGCAGCGGTTGGGTGGCAATGTACCAGAACTGGTACTTTTTCCGGAAAAAGATGCCAACCTTCTTCCAACCCCCAACCTGAGC
>LOND01002934.1:22460-41143 GCA_014220965.1 Paragonimus kellicotti | reverse complement strand
AAAGTAAGCAGTAATATAAAAACCTGTATAAACGTAAGTATTCAGCATTAACGGTAGCCCGACGATATAAGCGGAAATTGAGCTGTAAATGGAAGTAAGATAACACAATCTAGACAGCTTTCTTGCAATTTTCACTACCTAACTTCATTAAACGACCTAAAATAAGATGTAACGCAGCCAAAACCAACATTCAAGCCAGTTGACTTTGTTTACCATCATCATCATAGACAGCAATACATCAGTGGTTCACACTGATGCTTGACTGCCACACAACCACGAAGAACAAAGAAAAAGAAAAAAAAAAACTTATATAGGAAGAAAGAAGAAAATAGAGGAGGGGAAGTGGACCTAACTACTAAAAATAGCTACGTCTATATTCAAACATACAACATCAAGGCGCCTACACCTTGCAAACAAACAACCGAGCTGTGAGTGAAAGTAAGGCGTCATCAGCAAGACAGCTTCCTTACGGCTTTCACTGCCCCGCATCATTAAGTGCACTCACTTCACAGACAACTCGGCCAAACAACGACAGCATTCACGCCACTGAGCTCGATTAGCCGCCATCTCACCTAACGTCTCAAGCCACCGACTCTGTGAGTCGCGAGGGCCCCAGCCCGGGAGACGAACCCGACCTACAGTGACCAACCCCTTCGTAAACGATTTCATTTGTCTACGCCAGGTCATCATCTGTCCACCTCGCACCTTGCGCCAGTCGGCCGCAGCGTCCGCAAACAGTGCTCGGTGTGGCAAGCGACTAGCTGGCATCCTTAGTACATGACCCAACCATCTAAGTCTGTGCAAATGTAGCGACTGAACAAGAGAACTCGTTTGACAATCAGTGCCAAACACCCGCTTCCTAACCTCCTCGTTGCTTACTCGCTGGTGCCACCCGATACGAGCGATTGAACCTTGAAATGACTGGGTCAAACTAATCCCTCTATGGTTTTCGCAAGAGCCCCGGGATCCTTTCTTAAATATGGGAACTATTATCGAGTGACCCCAGCACGGAGGGATGGTCTCCGTCGTCCAGACAAGTTGAAACAACTGAGTCAATGCCTCTACTAACGCCTCCCTCTTTGAAAAGTGCCGGCACGAGATCATCTGGGCCAGCAGCCCTATTACGATTGAGAGCCGAAAGGCAATTGCGAACCTCAGTCTCAGTGGGTGGTTCCAAATCTACCGACCAGGGTGCTACATCACAAGTTTGTGGCGGCAACGCAATAGAAGCAGCAGGCCAACTAAATTGACCCTCAAAGTGTTCCGCCCAACGCTCTAACCTTCTGGACTTATTACAGACTAGTGTACCATCTACCTCGCTGATAGCTTCACTGACCGACGGTCGCCTGGGACCGGTGGCACGGATCAGCTTAAACAGTTTACCGATGTTCCCTGAGGCAAATGCGGTTTCCATTTCCTTAACTTTTTCCACTAACCAACCTGGAGGACCAGGAGACTGGTTTGTCAGACCTCTACCCATTGGCCTGCCTGGTATGAGTGACTCTATCGGTGTGGTGATCACACCGTCCAGTTTAGCCCAATAGGTCATCGAGATGCGCAAGCCGTCACACCACGTCAAGGTCCAGTCTCGTTGTGACGGTTGGCATCTACTGTTCACGATGTCTTCACCCACAAACTTCGAGAGTTAGACGATCAGCAGCCGAAGCGGCACGAACGAAACTTACACTCTTTAACTCACCAGTAGAGCTGTTTTAATTTGTTTGCTAAGTCACTGACTAACCGTTTCGAATTTCACATAAGTGATATTGAAGCCTGGCAAAGGATGTATCCATGGTAAAAGACGGGCTGACATTTCCGGAAAAAGGACTGGCAACATACATCTACGCATCCTTAGGGGCTAGGTGAATAGATCTGTTCGATTCTCACTACCGAATATCTTCTTAACATCGTTGTTTCCTGTCTGCTGGTGCCACTCGATACATGCTGCTGAATGCTGGCAATGATGAAATACCTGGGTATGGTTGAGGTCGTCGTTCCTAGATGGCTACAGTTCACAATCGTAAAGTGACATGCTTTCCACAGTCTTCTTGCAAAAGTGGCTCACGTGCTTCAAGTAGATGGTTCTGTCAACGAGGTTAGCACACAATGAAGAAGAGTGTGCAAGCCTTGGAGGTGTGAGACTCTAGTCCGTTTTCTATATCTATCATTGCTGATCAGCAAACGAACCAATCAGAAACCTTCGCAACCTCATTGTACAAGATCAAATCTACGTGACAACAGCCCGGCAAAATCACTGAAGTTTGGGGCCGCGAAATGCATTCTGAAGGACTTGACAGAACGCGAAATATTGTCAAACGTCACCCATGGTGTCAGTGAGAGAAACAGTGATCCGATAAGTGTTTTACTTCAGCGCAAGTAAAGATAAACAGAACACTTTTAACAGCAAATCAATTGGCTGCCAGTCCAACTGAGTGCAGAAAAATTAACCTTTCGAGGTCCACTAGTAGGGCCCACTGAAGCATCATGGGAAGACATCCATTTTTCAAGCGATATAAGGACACCAAATTATGTGGTCCTCTCAGGGCAGTCTTTCAGAGTGGCGGTACTGTACTCAGTCGGCAATAAACTCACCTTATTGGTAAAATGTGGTTTGGAGATTGACTTTCGAAGGCCAGCTGTACAGCCGCTGTTAGGCATTTTCACGGAGACCTTGCAGCTTGTTTGTTCGAATCGCCAAGGAATCAGTCTGACTTTTATCACGTCGAAGATTATAACTTCCAGATGTTTCAGATCTACACAAGGGAAGAGCAAGGCAATTTCTATCCCGGTCTTCGCAGTGTAAGTCAACCATTCATTCGCCGTCAAAAACTACAGTTTCGGCATCGTTACTAGAGAGAGATAATAGTTATTTTGTTAGACGGTCACAGGGTAGTTGATATTTTTGTTTTGTGAAGTTTATTCTGTGAGGCTCATTCAAGTATTTCGTGAATAGGCCGTTTGAGGAAGCTAAAGTAGGCTGGAGAGAACAGGGTAGCGGGGACGCAATGACGAAACAATCGATCCTGAAAATTGCCCTCTTCAACTTGACATCTCCTTTACAGAGAACCAAAAGTTCCAGAATACCCATGGATCGAGGTATTGTCAAACATGGCTAGGAGCCCTTGGAAGTTTACTATGACTTGAATACGTACCCATGCCTCTGTTTGTTGGACACTGCGTGGCATTGTCTATTCCTCTACGAAGATAGCTTGACAACACATCCAAGGATAGGTTTGAAACACCACAATAAATATCCATCACGGGTATATACATAAATAGATCCGCGGTTTACAACAGCCCAAATTCGCAACTGCAAAATTTATCTATCGGAATATATTCAATAACAGTTCTACTTGTTAGTTGTATTTGTTTCATGATGCTGAAGCGGCACTTGGTCAGTTTTCAAATCCATGTGACAATAACACCAACAATATTGGAATAGGCCGGTATAAGAGACAAACGCGACCGTTTGTGGTGAAAAACCTGGCAAATTTTTTTTTTAACGATCAGCTGTAACGAGATGCACACTAGCCACAGGACAATCGATTTTGTGACTTCAAACCTCATGAACTCAAATATTTCATAACTGTCAATAGGACTTGTTAGTAGAATTCTGATTAAAACGGGGATTATGTTTATATTTCACCCTAGAAGGTATCGCTAAACAGAGCTACAGAGCGAATGCTTCATTTTACCCTATTACAAACAACAAAATCTTTTCTCTGGCAAAACGGAAAAAGCTTCACTCGACATTACCACCAGTTTTACGAGTCGAGCAACCGCAAATCGGGACACGAGGAGACAGGAAACCGGAGTGGATCTATCACAAGCTCCTGTAGAAAACTCACATAAAAGGAGGAATATGAAAAAGAAAATTTATGCCCGACTAAGCAGAATGATCAGTATCCGCGAACAAGAGAAATAACAAAGACGACGAAAGTGACGAAACTGACCTAAACTAAAATATGAACGGCGTAAAAAAAGATGGACGAAGAAAATGTTCTTTTTAGAATACCCTTAAACAAAACAAAATCCAAGGAGAATATAAACAACGCTGCTTTCTATTCGCAGATAGATAAACACATCAATCAAAGATGCGGAGAGAGTGGAGGTTCTAAGCCACGAACAAACGCTGAAGCAACCAAAACTGATTGCGAATAAACTCATAAGCAGACATCAAGCATCAACCGTTTGAATACTGTGACGTCGGAGCTTCACTGATGTCTGATAAACAATAGGGGTTGTTGGTTAATGTAAGTTGGACGGCACTGGCAAATGATTGCAAGTTTTGCATTTTCGGAATTTCATCCGGCATTCAATGGAAATAAGAACGACATCCGAGTCTTACCCTTGATACAACCCGTCAGTATTACATATATTTGCCACGGTCGGGATCTGAACTCCAGCCGCCCTGTTATCTGCTTCCTCTCGGGACGATGGGGGCAATCTAAGTATCACTTCTAAGCGAATACACATATAAACGTATATATATATATATAACGTAAAAAACACAAGGGGCGGCGAACGTACCACAATATGAGAAAAAAGAGAAGTACTGTGTAAGGCGAGGGAGGAAACAAATGTGGAGGGAAAAGAAGTTACAACGATGCACACAGAGACACGTAACACTGACGCCGTCGATTTCTGTATTTCGCTATATCAGACAGCGTTCTCAACCAAGGGTGTTCAGTGTTCTTCGAACCTCACCCAGGAAGCCGGAAATTCTATGAACATCCGCCACGCGAATGGACCAGGTTTCGGAGTCGTACAGTAAGACTATTCTATCTACACTCGGCCTTTCACAGAATGACTGAGATCATGCCAATGCTACAGATGATGTAAGTTAGAAACAACAGAGCAATTAGACAGCGTGGAAACAGGTAAAGAAACTCGCCATTAAGAGCTACTACGAGGAGCATTTTCTGCTAGAATGATGGCTAGACGAACAACTACATCGACGGATAGAAACAACTTCGGATATGGCAGAATATAGTGGCCAACTGTGTGCTTGTGTACGTAGAAAGGTTAAATCGTTTTGCCTTCCCTGTACTTTCGGATATTACTTGTTTTCCAAACCCGAGGCAAGAAGTAAACATTGACAAAACATACCTAAGCGATAAACAGGTCAAACCTGTTAGTAACTGCCTAGCCATGGCTAGAAGGCGCAAATGAAATTGCACCTCTTAAGAAGAATTTGTAAGACCTTCCGTCAAGAAGTTTTTCCCACGACCATTTTTAGAATAAGTTATAAACAATCGGTAAGTTGGTCCATTGATAACATTTAACGCTTATAGAGAAGCTTCGTTTGACCCTGTTCAACTTTTATAATCCGCTCATATGTTGAGACGGGCTTATCGTTCTTACCTAAGAAAGATTTAACAGGGACGGGCCACCAGAAAAATTATAAGCCTCAGGAAAATGCACTATTCAAAGAGACAAGCAGACTTAGGTCAATTCACGATGGATTGCAAATAAATCGGGAGAGACCTCAGTCTAAACCACACAATACCTTACACCGCGTGTTGCACACACTCGCAGATCACCTCTTATCAAACAAGGACGAATGCCTAAAGGGTAATCCATTGAAAATGGACTATGAGACGGGCAGGTTACTACGTAATCAGAGATGCTCTGCAGTTACAGTCTGTTTATCCGAGAACACACTGCCCAACTCTGTGGTTATGAATGAATCTGCTTAGTGTTTCAAAGTTAGACTATATCCGCACATACGTGAGAGACAGCTTGCACAATAAGCCCCCAACATTCTAGCTTACTCACACAGATCACTTAATGTGTGTATCTGACGGGACGCTTTTTTTTAGTATGTTTCAGCGCTCGTTGTTGACACAACCACGCGCCATTCGCTTTATTCAGGCAACATTTATTCACGTCCATTCACCACTTTTACATCTGAAAGGAGTACGACACTATCCTTACCGACCAACACGGAGACAAGGACGAAAAAAAAGATGATTCTTCATCCTGTAACAACTCATGGACAAATTATGGAAATCGAAATTGTAAATAATATGTGAATTAAAAAGAACCATTTGGCACTCGCATGCACGAAACTCGTCACAGATAGTATGTACCGAATTATCATCATCATCAGAGACAGCAATACACCGTCTACTGCAAGGTTGGATAGGAAAGGGTTGGCTGGACAACCTTGTCGTCCCCCACTTGAGATACCAAAGGTCGACGATACGCAGCCATAAACCTTAATCCTGCCTGAGGTCCGACAGTGAAATGCCTTCAGGATGTTCACGTATTTGTAGGGTAAATCTTCCTTTGATAGACAGTCTCCGAGTGCAGCTCCGTCAACCGAATCCAAGGCCCCCTTCGATGCCGCAGAGGACAACAATAAACGGCCTTCTATATGAATGGCGGAGTTCATGCATCTTTCGAAGTGTGGGGATGTGATCACTTCAGCCGCGACCAAGGCGAAACCCAGCTTCCTCCTCATGAATATGCTCTTCACGCGTTTCATCTAGTTTACGAATTACGATGGCTGCGAGCAACTTGACGCAATAGGAATCAGACTAATCCCTTGTGATTTGCACATGAAACGCGTGAACCCTTTTGAAAATGAAGACGATGTTAGTCAACACCCCAGTCATTCGAAACAACTTTACCGATCCAGAGTTTCTGGAACAGCTCTTTAACTAAAGCTGGACCTCCAACTACAATGAGAGCAAGGGAGAGTTTGTGACGTTTCAGAAACTTGGTTTTGAGAGAGCCTTCTGTTTCCGATGACGAAGAAACGTCACTGGACCAATGAGCATGGGTAGAGCCCGAAGGCGTGGTTAATGATGTGGATGGCCAGTTGAACTGCTGTTTGGAGTGCTCAGCCCAGCGTCCTTAGCGTCGTTAGAGGTTACGAATAAGCTCACCAGTGACTGTATAGTACCTCACTCACACCTGGCTTCCTGATACCAGTTGCTCAGATGTGACGTAAAAATCTCCGAGAGTTTCCGGTAGCAGCAGCTTGTTCCATCTCGATAGCGCGTTGTGTCCATCAGGCCTCGCGATCCTCTCGTAGTTGCTTCCGGAGCTCCATGCGAGTAATCTTGCTAGGTCGAATATTCCGGCGAGTGTCGAGAAGTTCCAGTGACCACATAGAGACCCATCGGTTGGCAGCTGAATGAATGGTAGTGTTGTGAGCCAAAAACGTGGATGGCGCAAGGGTTATTTATTCAGGAAACCAACACATGGGTTATGCGTTTCAACATGACAACAAACAAACACTCATCTGCGTACGGTACTGGTCCCAGAACGTCACGGTTGCCACAGACGCCAATGCTCAGTTCCTGTATGTACCGAGAACCATTTCATGCCATGCTGCACTCCAATGTTTCTTGTATTTTTCCCGCGGCTACTTCAATGTCAAAATCCATGCTCCTGCCCCACTACTGAATAGTAGTGGTGTGAGTAGTATAATGCGATCGCTCGTCCTCAATACAGTAGTACGACATGAAGCAGTATCGCACTTATGCACTGCCTGCCGTATATGTGCCCAATGTGATTCAGTGTTGTCTGATGGGTGTGCGTCTAGACTAGAGACAAGCACACATTAGTAAGAGTAAAACGCCTGTGGCTCCGCTAGTTTAGATACATCCATTTGTGGTTGACGGCGGGGCGGTCTTCCACCAGAGTGCAAAGTCAACAGTGCATGATCGGAATTCATGCGGGTTCTCCGAACTGACTTACAATCTTGGAAACAGCCACGTCACCGACAGCTGACGGCCATGTGGTCAATCTGTGTTCACGATTGACTCGGCGATGGAGGTCACCAGGTGGCGCACTGACGGCTAAAACGTCGACAGAGTTACCAACGTAGAGCTGCAACAAACATTTACTGTTGTCTGTTCGACGAATACCAAAAGAGTGAGGGTCACCTAAATCACGCTCGTCAGCGCTTAGCCTGTCTACTTGAGCGTTCAAGTCTCCAGCCAGTATTACAATGTCCGTTAATGAGCTGGTGATAAATGTCATCTTTGACTGCCTCTGGGCTACTTTCTGTGCAGACGCATGTCGCAACAACAAACAGACAGCGTTTGTGATGGGCGCCACTCGATGAACTAACCAAACCTTCCAGTCGGACAACGTAGACGGTTTTTGACGGGTATCCAAACAAGCAGCGCCTTATTTGTGCATGGGCTTAGGGATGTTTCAACACCGACTTCGCCAACGGCCGGTTGCCTCATGAGAAAGTCACCAGAGGTCAAACCCCAGGCGTGACAAGAATATGCATTACTGAGCTACAGCGGGAGGGAAACTCGAGTATAATGCTTCATTTAAAAGAGACTAGCTGAAGAGTTTATGACAATACAAGAACCACAATTAGCAGCGAAAGGCGTTCAACTTACATCAATGATGTTCTAAAACAAGGGAAGAATACATCATCCGGTATGCATAACCACCTGCATAGGGGTCATTGTGAAATGTTTGTAATGGGCGAGAATTGTGTGGCTCCTCTGAGGAGTCTGGCTGCAACTGTGTACAGTAGTGTGTCTGTTCTGAATGCATGTTTCTACCTGTGCCTGCTACAGGAGACCTGCCTTGAACTCAGTATCGTTTTCCTCAGTCGTGTACTTAGTTGTGCGCAGTGGATGCTTGCATTTTCTTAACGAGTCGTCTATCCTTTTAATCTTTAAGTCGTTCTTCTTGAACCCCTATGACTTTAGCTTAGCACACTCGAATATTACATGTATTTCTCGCTTGGTACGTTTTTGAGTGTCGTCGAATGAGCGTGAGTAAATCTCGAGCCTTTTCTTCTCCTCCGTTGGTTGCCGCCGTTGGTCACAGACTAGACTAGGTATAAATACTGCCTATATTCAAAAACGCGGCTGGAAATATATGGTTTGTTTCGGAACATCGTTGCGTTCCTTCATTTCATGTCTGGTGAGGTTACAGTTCGAATGCTTTTCAAAGAGGACGTCCCAAATTGTAAGTGGACGACGGCCAAGCGCATTTCTACAGGATGGAGATACCGTGATTAGGTAACAGTTCTGGTGAGTCACTGTCGGCAACCGACGTGATCGCAATTATTATTAAAGTTCTGGGTCCCGACATCCTTTCTCTAGCCATTTTCAAAGACGGTGGTGGTAAAATGCCTTCTAAACTGACCACATCCCTTCGTTCCATGAGGAATCGGAAGATGTTGAGTGAGCAGCGTTTGGTAACAGTCGCTTCGTTTGTTCAAAGGGATACCAGGAAATCAAGACAATCACAGTAGCAGCATTGTTCCCATCGCATCAAAGACAATCACGAGTTTTCCAGGGAAGGCGGCTTTAAAAACAGACAACCAGAAGGGAGAACAGGCAGGATTCACACCCGCACACGAGTGTAGCAAACGCACCTTCACTTTGTAATAGACGCGCGGACATTATTGCTCTTTCCCACAGTCAACCATCGCGGTAGTTTCGAACCTAAAGGTGGACTTTGACTCGGTTACCTGAGACTCTCGCAGATTTCGCTTTCATTACAAGGGAGTTCTAGTGAAGTACGCTAATTTACTGAAGTTGTGGTATGCTCATTTTGAACGTCATGTGTATGGGAAGTTAACTTGATCACTCTCCACTTTAAATGGTGTTCGACAGTCATTCGATCTCCAACTGCTCTCCAGTCACGTGACGAATATTCTCGAAGAAACACTTGGAAGTCTCGAGGACCTCGGAGTGGATCTTCTGCCAAGTAGCACGGTGATCGATACTACGTATGCCGACGCCATTGTTTTACAAAGTTCTGCAAATAAGGAGACCTTACTGAGCCGTTGATACAATGTTTATATGGTGTGCATTTTTGCACCTTAAAATTGTACTGTTGTTGTAAGATTAAGCGGGTCTTGATCCAACCTTCGTTGCTATTGGCAGACAGATCGAGGCGGTTGACAGCTTCAGGTACCTCGACTGTTTGATATTGTAATAACGCTGAGGGCGCGCTTATGGGGACAGCAGAAAAACAGTACATTCCCACGGCTTCGTCGCCTATGGCAGAACAAAAACGTCCGACTACCAGCTGAAGGAATTTTTACTATGTGCATGTTCTCAACAGATCACAGGTGGCTCATTTATGTGAAATATGCGTTTACTCTCTCGGTATTAGATAACAGTTGTCACCCCCAGTCGTCCTATATCAAGTTGGTTGCTTATGGAGGCAACGCAACAGCCCGTTAGCGATCATATGCGAAGTGTGCAAGTTCGTCAGTAGTGGCCAAGATAATGAAAATGCACCGTTTACGCTAGCTACGTCGCGCACTCCGCGTACAGACGGGTAATTTGCCACACTGCGTACGGCTAAATACAGCTTTTAACGATTGAAAGGTGACAATATGGACACCGGTTACGAAAGCGCTAAGTACCTCGTTGAGCAAAGTTGAGAAACGCGGTCGACAAGAACGGGGAATGAGCGACCATCCGTATCGCTGGTTGGAAACGTTATGGGATGAAAATGTGACGTTCAGTGGCGAGCAAAAACTCATAAGACTGTTCATTCTTTCTTACGAATATCTACATTATTTTCTTATTCGTCTGCTCTAAACATCAGTATTTATTAAATACCATGTCGTTTAATGGAGTACTGCCAGGAGAAGCGGCAACCTGGGCCAAACTACCCGGGTGAAAACGATAAGAGGTCAAGCAGAAGTTAACGTAAATAAAGAGAACATGAATGGTGATTTCGAATCACTGCACACTTAGCAGTAAGAATATGATGCGAATACAAATCAGTAAGTAGGCAAAGATCATTTAACAGACAAAAAAAAGTGAAGAGAACCTACCTTGGCCAAACATGATCGTTCTTTTTCTTCTCGCAGTTTGTAAATACAATTACTCAGATATTCTATCTGAAGATACTGAGAGAGCGCAGCAATTTTTATACAAGGTTTCGATGCGTCAGAACAGGCGGACCGTATCTGAGCTAGCGAAGACGACAACAGATCGAAACAAATTGACTTGTAACACCCTAAAAAGATAGTGAGCTGAAAATACAACTTACGGATGTCCGACAAATCTTCTGGATTTTGCTGTACTGTCTCGCTGTGTATCTTTATAAGAACGTTATTTTCAGACTCATGACAAAATGGAGTGTTTGAAGGTTGTTCTTCGTAGCATACGGACAGAACTCGGAGCATCATTGACAAAAGATTCGAGTAGTAGTTGTCTGTGGCATCAAAATTAAGCGATGTGTCGCAATTTATCTGTGACGAATGAGTCTCAGAGGTTATCGTATCACAAAGGTTAGTTTTGGCACCAGCTGATGGCACGTTGCTTATAATTGCCTAAAAACATATCCGGTGTAATATCAAACCTTACGACACGTGACTCGTATGGCAAAGAGGACATCTCCACATCAAACTCGCCACCGTTCTCAACATGTGCTCTCTACATAGAAAAATATCAGATAAGAAATTCGCGCACTTGAGATGCACTTTCACCGTCCTCCGTGCTTAAATTGGAATGTGAGCCTAGCTCTAAGCGCGCAAGTCTCTTTTTCCTTATCTACAAGCCAAGTCAAAAATAATACTGAATGGGTGAAAATACCTCGTCAGCTGTATGGTTAGACATCCAAAGAATTGCAGCGCGCAGACCAAATCGGGCGGGCAGGTTACAAGGTCATCCGGTAGGTTTCAGCGATTTAAGGGATTTTTTTTCAGCGATTCAGCGATTGATACACGGGTTCGAGGCAGGGGCCCAAAGTACCCGGATCCAGTCGGTTTTTCTTGCTCAGTGTCAAGCGGGCTTCTGTTGATCTGAAATGCAATCATTGAAAACAGGGTGTAGCACCGCTCTTGGGGATTACAGTAAATACCAAGAACAGAGTAAGGTTACATGAATAATGGATTTTTTCGTAAATGAGAATCAAGTAATGCTTTAAAGCGATCTCTAGAAGTGCTGCTAACGACCTCAGAGGGAAGGCTGTTCCAAAGGTTAATAACCCTGTAAGAAAAGAACTGCTGCCTAAGGAAGGTCCGAGGACGAAGCTTGAAAAGCTTCCTGTTGTCCTCGCCGGCCGTCATCACTCGCTATCATAAAGAACTGTTCAACGAGACCTACTCTAAAGAAGTGTGTGAGAATTAAATCACCGCGGAGTCGTCGATATTCAAGTGGATATAGATCAAGAATTTCAAGTCGAGACTCGTACGCGACATTTCTCAAGCCCGTGACTAGTTTGGTAGCCGCGCGCTGGACACGCTCAACAGCTAATATGTCTTTCTTCAGGCCGGTATACACGACCTGATTGGCATACTCGAGGAGCGGTCTTATATAAACTCCGTAGAGCGTCTGGAACGCTCCCTGTCTAGGGGGATAGGGCGCATAATCATCTTAAGAGCGGCAAATCCCTTTTTTGCCGCCATCTCATGGTGATATGCGAAGATAAATTAGACGACAACGGGCTGACCAGATCTTTTTTCAGATCGATTTCCTGGATATTCACTGTGCCGAACGTATTATGAATCACACAGGCATTGCGAGTCTCGCCGAGGACATGTGTGTTGCATGTCATTCAGTGGGAGACTCTAATCGTCCGGTCAGCCCTTAATCGCGTCAAGATCAATCTGTAATGCACTGGATCAGTGGCATTCCAAATTTTTAGGTCATCGGCGTATAGGAGGGCATTGCTGAAGATATTCCCGGAAGGTTGATGATAGATCGGAAATAACAGAGGACCTAGCAATGACCATTGAGGAATTCCCCGCAGAAATGAAAGAGGGAGATAAGAGATCTCATACGGTTTTAACTCTAAAAGTTCCACTGTCCAGGAAGGATTCAATCCAGCGAAGAACCTCTCCTGAATACCATAGGCTTCCAGTTTGTTTCAGAGGGACCGTGTGGGACACGGTCGAAAGCCTTGGCAAAGTCAAAGAAGATAGCATCTGAGATGAGGCCATTGTCTTGGCCTCCGTCAGACTATCCATGAAAACAAGCATATTCGTTATGCATGAATGGTTAGGAAGGAAACCATGCTGGGTGGAAGAGAAAAGATGGATTCAGAAGTGGTTGAGGATGGCACGCTTTAATGATGTGCTCCAGTATCTTGCATGGAATGCTGGTAAGGCTGATTGGCCGATAGCTAGCCGGAGAGTGCCGGTCTCCCGCTTTAAATATGGGCGTGACCGTCGCCTCTTTCCATGCGCTAGGGAGAATGCCAGTCTGAAGTGTCTGTCTAAACAGCTTATAAAGGGGTTCTGCCAGACTAGCAGCTGCTTTTGTGGGAATCCTGGGATGGATCTTGTCAGGACCCATTGCACTGTATGAATTAACCTTGAATAAAAGGTCTTCAACATCTAGCACAGAAAACTCAGCGGTAACCAGTGGTTGCCGGAAATCTGCGACGGTAGGACAGTGCCAATCCGGTGGTGCGACGTTGTAGACTGCCGAGTAGTATTCCCTGAATAACTCGGCCACAACTAGTGGGTCAGATGAGGTTTCCCCGTCGGACATTCGCAAGGGAGAGCCGAGGGTTTATTCTTTCTCGTCGCACATGTTTGAATAAGAAGTTTTTGTTCCCGCGGGCTCTGAGGAGGAACCTTTTCTTGTACGAGTTTGGTGTGTTCACGGATTTCCCGCCTACACCTATTTCGAACAATGTGGAACGCACCTAGGTCCTCCGAGCTTCCCGTAAGCTTATGTTTCGCGTATAAATGTAAACGTTCATCAAGGAGAGGTGGCCGAAAAGAGAAAGTGCACGTTGCTCGGTACAAATAATCGTCTGCTTTCTCGATGCCCTTTAAGCGCGTTGTAGTTCTGCTCACGATCATAATCAGAAGAAGTACACCGTAGCTCTCAAGACTGTTAAAATCAGCTGGTAAATTTGAACTGTTGACTTTTTACTGTGTTGTGGTACAGATAAGATCAAAGGTGAGCAGAGAGTGGTCGCTGTGACCAAGTGGTTGCCTGATGATCACTCCGTCTACCAGGTGGCTCTCATTAGTGATGACTAGGTCAACAAGAGGTACTGGATCAGGACGATGCCCGCGTCGGGCGTTGACAAGCTGTGTCCACGATCTCCGTCGTTATTACACGTAAGGAATGAGAATCCGCTTCACACACCTGGTAGAAACTTGCCCAGTTTACTTGGTCTAAAGTCACTCATAATAAGCAGATGAGTGTAGTGTTGTAGCCCTGGGAAGTTGTCTATGTTTACAAGAAGAGTGTCGTCGTCGGAGACGTCGGATGAGGAGAGAACGATAAGCAACCCCATTAAGAATGAGTCGAGCCCACGCAACCCCAGTCGAAGCCAGAGAGTGTCACATTTATCAGAAGAATGAAATCCACCGATAACCGTGGGTGTTGGGAGAAAATGTGAAGGAAAATCGCAGACCTCATTCTCCGGCCAGATCAGCTCGTAACTGAATACGGGACGCTCATTCATTCCTGATGTCATCTGCAGCCATATCTCCGGAAAGCAACATGTAGGTTGTGTATCATGATACACTATCTGTTATACGGCAATTATTAAACGCCTCAGCCAGTTCGTATACATGCATTTAAGAGCTACTTCCTCATTGGACTTTGCGAGGAGTGTGCGAGGAATAGCTTGGGAAAGAAGATTTGAAATTGAGGAGGGCGGCGGGGCTGCACTCGGTCAGTGCTGCCGAGTGGTTCTGATGACCCTCCTCTGGGGCTGCGAGCGCGACGTCACCGCTTGTGCGTACGTCAGTGTTTCTACAGGGCGTTTGACATGCAATCTCGGTGTCGCAATTGCGACCTCTGCACCCCTGCCACATCCCGCTTCTTAGGAGGGTGCTTGGGAGTTTTCACCCTCGGAAAATTTGACTTTCTCACCTGCTGAATGCAGGGTTTGAAGAGGAGTGGTGTGCGGTGCTTGCTGAGACCACTGAGAGAAGTATCCAATGTGCAGGCTAAAGTAATGTTTTTCGTAGTCGCAGGAGGCTGTCCCAACAGGCTCCCATTGTTAAGAATCTTGGAAAAGATATTCTGCGGGCTTTGGTGGATTTGGGCTCAGTAACCGGGAAAAACGGCTTTTGTATAGATTCGCTGTATTTACACTGTACCCGGGCTTGGGGCGTCGGTCATTGAAGTGGCTACTACAGAAACAGCGCCCCCGCTTTCCACCAATGACACATACGCCTGGGTGGATACTGGAGCAGAAACTACGACCCAATTCACCCGGATCCAGTCAGTTTGTCTGTTTCATTGCCAGCGGTTTTCTGTTGACCTGAAAGACAGTCATTGAAAACAGGGTGTGGCACCGCTCTCAGGGGTTGAGAGAATACCGAGAACGCAGTTAAGTGCTAATCTGATAGAAAAGAACAAAACATAAACTACAACTTTTTAAATAAATGAGAATATAATAACACTTTGAAACGGTTTCTAAATGAGAAGCTAACAACGTCTAACGGAAGGTCTTTCCAGTGGTTGATAGCCGTGTAACAGAAGAGCTGTCACCTAAGTAAGGCTCGGGTCGAAGCTCACGGAGCTTCTTGTCGTGACCCCTCCGACTGTTATCGACTACTGGGGTAAAGAATTGCTGCACGAGTCCTGCGCTAAAGAAAAAGTGCGTAAGGATTAAGTCACCGCGGAGTCTTCGAAACTCAAGTGGGTAAAGATCAAGAATTTCAAGACGAGACTCGTAGGAGAAATGCCGCAAGCCAGTGACCATTTTAGTGGCTACTCGCTGGACACGTTCGATGGTATGTCCTTTTTCAAGCCGGTGTATACGACTTGATTAGCATACTCAAGCAGTGGTCGTATGTAGACCCCGTAGAGCGACTGAAAGGCATGCCTGTCTATGCGGGGAAAGGCTCTTTTTATCATCCCAAGAGTCCTAAATCCCTTTTTGCGGCCATCTGATGGTGATAAGAAAAAGATAAACCGGTCGACAGCCAAATCCCTAGGTCTTTTTTGAGGTCTACTTTCGCGATATCTATTACACTTTGTGCACCATGTATCACGAATAGGTTCCCGGAGTCTCCTCCGAGCGACATATGTGCACACTTGCTGTCGTTTAGAGGGAGACTCCAGTCATCTGACCAGCACTTAATACGGTCAAGGTCAATCTGCAGTGCACTGGTGATCACAAGCATTCCAGACTTTCAAATCATCAGCATAAAGAAGGGCGTTGCTAGAAATAAGGTCAGGAAGATCGTTGATGTATATTAGAAACAATAACGGACCGAGTACGGATCCTTGAGGAACTCCAGCGGAGATCGGAGAGGAGAAGAAAGGTCCGATCCGGTTTTTACTCTGAAAGTCCTGTTGCCAAGAAAGGATGCAATCCAGCGGAGAACCTCACCTTGGATGCCATAAGCCTCTAGTTTATGTACAAGAGGACCGTGTGGGACACGGTCAAAGGCTTTGGCAAAGTCGAAGAAGATAGCATCCGAGATATGGCCATTGTCTTTGGCGTCTGTCAGGCTATCCATGAAGATTAGCATATTGGTTATGCATGACCGGTCGGGAAGAAAGCCATGCTGGGTAGAGGAGAAAAGGTTATTGGAGAAGAAATGCTTAAGGATGGCGCGTTTTAACAGACGCTCCATTACCTTGCATGGGATGCTGGTGAGGCTGATCGGCCGGATAACTAGCAGGGAGTGACGATCGCCTGCCTTAAATATAGGTGTGACAATGGCCTCTTTCCATGCCTCCGGAAGAGTGCTGGTCCGAAGTGTCTGTTTAAACAGACCATGGAGGGGCATCGCCAAACCAAGGGCCGCTTCTTTGAGGATCCGAGGATGGATCCCGTAACAAACACCAGTAAAAATCAAACAAGTTCGAAATTTGACCAGGCTGTATTCTTAAAAGTCGAGAGGCTACCGGGTTTCACTTCTCTCGATATGACTCCGTGGCAGAAACTACAACGCGCTTAAAGGGCATTCGAGAAAGCAGACGACTTATTTGTACCGAGCAAACCGTGCACTTTCTCTTTTCGGCCACCTCTCTTGATGAACGTTTACATTTGTACGCGAAACATAAGCTTACGGGAAGCTCGAGGACTGCGAGCGTTCACACACTTGTAGAATTGTGTAAGGTGGGAAATCCGTGAACACACCAAACTCGTACAAGAAAAGGTCCTCCTCAGAGCCCGCGGGAACAAAAACTTCTTATTCAAACATATGCGACGACTAAGAAAGAATAAACCCTCGGCTCCTTGCGAATGTCCGACAGAGAAACCTCATCTGGACCAATAGTTGTTGGCCGAGCTATTCAGGAACTACTACTCGGCAGTCTACAACGTCGCACCACCGGATCGGCACCCTGTCCTACCGTCGCAGGATTTCCGGCAACCACTGGTTACCGCTGAGTTTTCTGTGCTAGATGTTGAAGATCTTTAACTCGAGGTTAATTCATACTGTGCAACGGGTCCTGACAAGATCCATCCCAGGATTCTCAAGGAAGCAGCTGCTAGTCTGGCAGAACCCCTTTATAAGCTGTTTAGACAGACACTTCAGACTGGCATTCTCCCTAGCGCATGGAAAGAGGCGACGGTCACGCCCATATTTAAAGCGGAAGGCACTCTCCGCGCTAGCTATCGGCCAATCGGCCTTACCAGCGTTCCATGCAAGATACTGGAGCACTCATTAAAGCGTGCCATCCTCAACCACTTCTGAATCCCTTTTCTCTTCCACCCAGCATGGCTTTCCTTCCTAACCGGTCATGCATAACGAATATGCTTGTTTTCATGGATAGTCTGACGGAGGCCAAAGACAATGGCCTCATCTCAGATGCTATCTTCTTTGACTTTGCCAAGGCTTTCGACCGTGTCCCACACGACCCCCTGAAACACACTGGAAGTCTATGTTATTGAGAGCGGTTCTTCGCTGGATTGAATCCTTCCTGAAAGTGAACTTTGTAGAGTAAAACGTATGCATCTCATCTCCCTCTTTCATTTCTGCGGGAGTTCCTCAATGGTCAGTGCTAGGTCCTCTGTTATTTCTGATCTACATCAACGACCTTCCGGAAATATTCAGCAATGCCCTCCTATACGCCGATGACCTAAAAATTTGGAATGCCACTGATCCAGTGCATTACAGATTGATCTTGACGCGATTAAGCGCTGGTCAGACGATTGGAGTCTCCCACTGAATGACAATAAATGCGCACACATGTCACTCGGTGGAGACTCTGGCAATGCTGTCGTGAATTCATAATACGTTCGGCACAGTGAATATCCAGGAAATCGATCTGAAAAAAGATCTGGTCAGCCCGTTGTCGTCTAATTTATCTTCGCATATCACCATGAGATGGCGGCAAAAAAGGGATTTGCCGCTCTTAAGATGATTATGCGCCCTATCCCGCCTAGACAGGAGAGCGTTTCAGACGCTCTACGGAGTTTATATAAGACCGCTCCTCGAGTATGCCAATCAGGTCGTGTATACCGGCCTGAAGAAAGACATATAGCTGTTGAGCGTGTCCAGCGCGCGGCTACCAAACTAGTCACGGGCTTGAGAAATGTCGCGTACGAGTCTCGACTTGAAATTCTTGATCTATATCCACTTGAATATCGACGACTCCGCGGTGATTTAATTCTCACACACTTCTTTTTAGAGTAGGTCTCGTTGAACAGTTCTTTATGATAGCGATGATGACGGCCGGCGAGGACACAACAGGAAGCTTTTCAAGCTTCGTCCTCGGACCTTCCTTAGGCAGCAGTTCTTTTCTTACAGGTTAGTTAACCTTTGGGAACAGCCTTCCCGTCTGAAGTCGTCAGCAGCACTT
>LOND01002933.1:32963-57743 GCA_014220965.1 Paragonimus kellicotti | reverse complement strand
TTATTTCAATTAATACTTTAATTAATATGGCCAAGCACTGATGATAGCTTTATTGAAGATCAGCCTATACCACACCACGAATGTGATTAGCCTTCTTGGAATAATTTGTAACAGTCGGAGGACGACCCTCACTATCCGCTATAAATCACAGTTAAAACCATAATTTAGATCTGTTCCGCCCATTATGCACACTATCGCAATTTTATTCTTCCTAATCTGAAGTCCAAGTTACACAGAATAATTAATGTGACCGCTATACAAAAAACCCGGATTGTCTCATGCGGTTGATCTAATTGACTCGTCGGGTTTGTATGAATACGTTCATATTACAGATTGGCAACTTGGGAAACAAAGCATGTTTTTTAATCAATGCGCACCAGGTTAATTGAAACGCAATCAATACGAACCCAATAACAAGTGTCAGTAGATATTAGAAACTGGTTGTTTATTAACGGTTACACCGTCAATGCTCCAACCAATGTATTCGGCCAGTTGTAAATCACGGTAAGTTAAGCCTCTACATGAATTTCTTTTGGTTACTACGGTACACTTTGAACTGCTGAATTGTAGATAGCAAGTGATACCATGCAAGTTAATTACTTGTGGTCCACAGATCCACAGTAACTTGATTTCATTTTAGTTAACCCGTGAAATCCATAACTCCTGCTCGACAAACCATCAGTAACCTTAGCACAGCGTCCCAAACGAAACGAATGACGAACAACTGTGGTTGCACTTACTACGTGTCATTTGACACAATATTGTGACCACGTTAAAGGGAACTATGAACTAGTAATTTACCGTATCAAATATTGCAAGCGTAGAGCGTACTGAAGTGAACACATGAAACAGGACTAATATTGACTGAGTCTTGGGAAAGAGGTTTTTATTTCTCAGGTAGTGTCTTAATTTGGTAAACGAAGACGGTAGGTCAAACATCATGGCAGCTTACCCAGCAGCCTGCTTCGGCAACAAGTCGGCGGTCTGTGATTAGAAGAGGAACTCCCAAACTGGAATACCGTTGAATAGATGTGGGCAAACTAGGAGAAGGCTACCTGATTAGAAACAATGTTAATTCGACAACACAGATGGACAACTTCACGTCAGGAAATTTACTGAGAGATGGGTGAGCTCTCCCACGAACTTGTCTGTTACCAGCGTTTGTAGAAACTACCTTACGAAACTAAACTGTGTCCATTTTCCCCCAGTCTTTAAGAAACGGCGTAGAGAGTAAATTGTCAGCTGCATGATATTCTTTGAAAGAGATGTACGGTAAAATTATAACAAAGTAGTTTAAAATAAGGAAATATGCTTCTTACTGTCTTGTGTGCCAACTGTGCATGGGTTTGGTCGCCTCCATAAAGCGAAACCCCTTCTCAGAAGGAGCCGATCCAGCTGGTAGGGTTTCTAGATGGACTACGGTACTTTTAATTAAGCCTACTTCTTTTAGACAGGTAAATCTTAACCTGCAAGGTTGACGAAAGTTTGCAGGTACCGCTAGTCTAGGTGATAAGCGCCTAGCCAGCACTGTGCTGCCCACGCACTGTTTTGCCACAGGGCCACGTAAATTATGGACTTGGTTGGTCATGTCCTCATCCCATAATTACTTGTCTTTCCTGGGCTTTTAGGACTGGTATGCATTCGGTTTTTAGGAAATAGGTAGGTTACTGCGGCTTCCACAGCGTGTGTTATACCGAAAAGTTATCGTGACTGACGACGCTGAGTGTTGAAAAAGCATGTAGTAACTAGTAACCAGCCTAGAATGTCATGACTGTTCGAACTTGTGTCCGTTCGTTTGCATCTATTCCTTTAGGATTTCTCCGTATCAGCCAGAAACGGGGAGAGTCACAGTACGGTACGTCTGGCATTCAATAGTTTTATGGTGATGTTGAACTTCCGCATCATCGTGATGGCAAGTGGGTTCTATTTCCTTGCCATTGTGCCAGCTGCGTTCTTGGAAATGTAGTCTACTACCAAGGTATGCATTTAATGTTTCATTACGCAGTACCTTTTGGAAAACTATCTACTAAGTCTGCTGTCCATCGGAAATTTCAACAGACTGTTCGGCTTCCTTTTGGGGAGGTGGTACTACTGAGTAATTTTTTAGGCCTAAAGATGTACTGTGATGTACCACAGACGTCACCCTAGACATGACTAAATTTCCACTTCTAAACGCTCAGCCGCAACCGTTTTGGCTAATGTTCTTGTCACTTGATCGTTTTGAAAAGAAACGACAGTAGCTGTCCTGGTAAGTCCGGATGATCATTATAGGTTCAGCAACTCACAATCCAAGGTAAGCCACAAATGTTTATTGATTTGATGTATAGTGCTTTGAATGCTGATGAGTGCCTAATGCATTTTCTGCTACACAATGGCATTGAATTGTAGTTCAGGTATCAAGACCGTGCCGGAACGCTAAGGCATAGTAGTTGGATTGTGCTCAATGCCAAGTTAACGGAGCAGTGACTATGACTGCTAAATGGGAAATGTATGAATTAATTATTTTTGCAGATCAATTACGAAAAACGGTTACTTTTGAGTACTATGGCGGTTTCGATGCCTGCTTTTGAGATTCCAGCCGCAGTCAGCCGTTGCAAAATTACCAATTCTGTCGAACTAATTACCACCCACATAAGTTAAATGCACAAAAATGCTGTTAGTGAGTTTCAGTGGGAACTGCGTGAGAGCTGTTATTGTGCAGTCGATTCACTGAATCGTTTGGTGAGTTTAGTGTAGCACAGCGTGGATCGTAGGTAACTGAGTCTAAAAAAGATACTGATTGAATCCCAGTACAGCTTCGTAGCTTATGTGACGGTGCATAGGCTGGGTGGAGGCGTGTGGTTGCTGTCGTTGGTTCCAGTCCGGCCGAATTTTAGACATCTCGCAAATTAGTCTCCCTAAAAATGACCTATATCTAGCCTATTATACATTAATGTATGATTGTGTATACACTATGTTATATATGATTTATCAGATAACTGTGCTGATGGTCTGGTACTTTTTTATCCGAGTAACAGCGATAACGACAAGGATAGATTGTAGAATTATAGTACTCACATTGATCTGCAAGTAAACGAGAGAGATATTTGAACTCAAGAAAAAATAAAAACTGCTCCGATGGAAGAGTTTGAAAAGGGAAATTCTGTTGTTTGCCTTTGTTATTAATGCAGTTTTGCCCGCTGGCATAAAATCAAAGATTGTGAAGCCGTCTTCTGAATCTTCGTGGTGGCTTATTAAATTTATGCTTTCGGCTAATACATCATGATAGGATCATTGTTTGGTGCGGCTGGATATCGACAAGTGTGAATGTGAGACTATGATTTGTGGTATTTCTAGTCGGCATGCTATGGAAATTTCATAGTCCCTTACAAAGTAGGTAGCTTACATTCAATCTTTAACCTACAGCAACCTTATAGTTAAATTAGAGCAGTTTTAACAACATGAATCCTTCAAAAACTTACAGGCGTGTTAATTACAAGTGTCAGTTTGGATTTTTCATGTTGTTCTTGTTGAATAATCAGGATGTTGTTTTCTTCTAACAGGTTTGAACGCTGTTTTATTTACTGTAGTTTGCAACACATTTTTCTAATGTTCTCCCCAGGGATTTGCATTGTTTATGTACCAACAGTAAGTCGCAAACATGTCTGCTATCGATCAAACTTACAAATACTAGCCGAGTTCCCCGTCATATTTCATATATTGCCCGAACTCTTTCCTAATAGTTGTGAGGTGCTCAAATAGCAGTTAAATGTTTTGACCATTTCTACTGCTAAACATTTGTAACTCCTTATTTCTTGCCTTGTCGATCTGTCCGACAATGCATGTTGCTCGAAGAAAACTGTTCTGACGTTATCCTGAAACATTTAAATTCTATTGATGTGTCACCTACATGTTCAACTGCGTTCTTCATAATATGTATCCGGAGCATGTCTTCACATTTCAAACAAATCAAAGCGATTTTATTTACCAGAATGACAGCCAGTTTAAAAACTGTCACTAGCTTATTGAAAGGTTTGGTTTTCCGGCTTATTGTCGCTTGGGTTTTTATGCTGTTTTCCCTAGAGCACTTTCAACAATAAAACGGTAATGAAATAGTCTCGAACAACTGAATACATTACCTTACCGAGCCAGATATCAAGTATTTTCTGGGAAAACTGAACAACGTTCGAAAATGTCCTTTACCGTCCAACCACTGCTGCCCACAGTTTTATGGTTAACCTGCAGCTGCTTAAACATTTCATGATAAAATAATTCTGCCCACAAAAATCAGCAACTGCTAACAAACTTTTATGAAAAAGGTACCCTAACATTCCGTTAAAAGCACTTGTTTTTCAAAAAATTAAAATACTTACAATCTAATCGATAAATCGACTATACTGTTTATCTCAGAGTAAGTGGGATCCGCAGACCAACGCGAACATGAAGACCACGTTTGGCCTCTAAACACACTTCACACGCCAGCTTATTTTTGAATTTATAACACCTTCTTAAGTTTTGCAACAAACTGAGATTTTGCAGAGTTTCTAAAGTTGTTGACTTTATGGATTCCACTTGGGTTGTACCCAAATGGAATGCCGTCCTTATAGTGAGATGTATGGTCGAGGTTCACCAGTCATGTCTAACCGCTGAAGAGCAACAACCACGAAAGCCAGGTTATGTGGTTCCGATGATTTTAGCAATAATCGTACCCCAGGATCATCAACAAAAATCGGTCTTCATTAGTATCTTGCAAGCGCTAAGCTGTGAGTATTCTTTTGAAAGTTCAAAGGTTTGCTTCATATCCGTTTACCTCAGCCAGTTGAAATGACAAGATTCAATTAGCCCCGGTTTTTGTTATTCATATCTATTAGTACCCTAGTGTGTTAAAATTAGCCAAAAGTTGCGTGGTCATCATATGGGTCTATTAAATAAAATCAGTGCTTTCAACCACATAAATCGGTGGTTCTACACGCACCGAGATCAAGTAATCTACTAGGCGATTCCCCTATTGACAGAACAACATACTCTTACTTTAACAACGTGGTGTATTCTCAAGATGACAAACAGATCTGACGAAGCCTTTCGGTTCACAACAGACATAAGCGAGTTGCCATGTTCAAACGGAATTCTATCCTTCAGGTACACATGTAGCAGTATTTTGGGTTATCCTTCTGACACAGCTAACTCAACGCTGTCGTTATAACATCAGCTCAAACGAATAGCTCATGTAAACAATACAATACTTAACAATCTAATCACACAATCAGGAGTAAAAACCGATGGCACAAAGGTCAAACAAATTGCTGATTGGCCGATACCACGATCAGTAGGCGAAGTACGCAGTTTTATGAAACTGGCTTCGTATTATCGGAAATTTGTTTCACATTTTGCAGAGAAAGTGTCCCTATTGCATCGAATTACGTAGAAAGGCAAGAATTTCGTATGGTCCGCTGAATGTCACGCAGCATTCAATACTCTCAAGGATAAGCTCAGTTCCCCTCCGATTCTCGCATTTCCAGATTTCTCGCCATCAGCCGGTCCGTTCATACTAGACACTGACGCCAGTGACTTAGCTATCGGCGCTGTACTTTCCCAGAAGTCGGCTAATGGGGAAGTCGTGATTGCCTATGCAAGTCGTCGGCTTGACAAGCGAGAAAGGCGCTATTGCACTACACGCCGTGAAATGTTAGCTTTAGTGTATTTCCTCAAACACTTCCGTCCCTACTTACTGGGAAAACCTTTTAAAGTTCGAACGGACCATCAGGCGCTACAATGGCTTCGCAACTTTCGAGAACCGGAAGGTCAAGTAGCCCGTTGGCTGGAATATTTGCAGGATTACGACTTTGACTGCATCTATCGCCCGGGCAGACGCCACGCAAATACTGATGTTTTATCTCGTTTCCCCGCAGAAACTGTTAACGCAATGTTATCTACACCCTCAGTTGAGGCTACGTGGGCTCACTATCAACTGAATGACCCGTACATTTCTAACATCTAACCGTCCGACAGTCATTGATGGAACCCAAAACCAACTTGGTCGAGAAAATGGAGGGGATAAATCCCGGCGAGCCGCTAGAGCTTATGGTAGAATGCGAGCGGATTGTGTCGATTTATCGATGGTGGTATTGCGATTTGTGCTTGATAGAACCGAATGATAATATATGATCCCGATCGTTCAATGGTGCAAGGTCTTTTCAACAGGCTGTCCGAGAGGTACATTTAAGAAACTCGGGACGATGCGGGGTCACGGATAGTGAACTGAAGTCAGCTATCGACAGCGCTTTTTGTGATCAAAGCTGCTTGATGATGTTGTTCGCAATTGTGCAATCTGTAACATCTGCGCGCAAACAAAGTCTCCTACTGTAGCTCCCAGAGCCCCGCTTCAAACGGTTGCAACAGCTGGTCCCAACCACCGTGTGGGAGTTGATGTCATGGGACCACTACCGACGTCGAAGAGAGGAAACAAATATATTCTTGTGATTGTTGATTATTTTACCAATGTCTGTAGTCTTTCATGCCAAACAAAATCTACACCAATCGCGTTTAACGAATGGGTCGCTCGTTTCGGTACACCTATTGAGCTGCACTCTGATCAAGGCGCTGCATTTGAAAGTCGCCTTCTAAAGGAAGTATGTCGTATGTTGCGTATACACAAAACCCGAACAACTCCGTATCACCCTCAGAGTAACGGCCTAGTCGAACGAACCAACCGTACTGTAATGGCAATTCTGCGTACCTTTATCGAACGACACCAGTCAGATCGTTGGGACGAAATCCTGCCACAGTGTCTTTTGGCCTACAGAGCTGCCGTCCATTCGAGCACAAGGTATACAACCTTCGTTACTTACCCTAGGTCATGAACTACGCCTGCCAATTGAAGTACTAACACCGCTGGCGCCCGCTGAATGCCTAGGGTTGCCACAGTATGTCAAGGAGCTGGGTGAACGTTTGAGAGTTGCCTACAAAATTGCTGCCCAGCATCTGTCAAAGTCGCAAGGCCATCAGAAAAGCTGTTATGACCGCACAGCAAACGGACCAGTCTACCACATCGGGGATCGCGTCTGGTTATACAGACCAAAACCACCACTGGGGGCTGCCCACAAATTCCATCGCCCGTGGCAAGGTCCATTCGTAATTGTGCACGTGCTGTCACCCACTGTGTATGTTATTCGCGATACTACAAACCCAACGGCGAATGTACTTACGGTACATTACAATCAATTAAAGCCAGCCCAAACGCCGGAGGAAGCCCAGGGGCAACCCCTGCCAGTACCACCGGGCAGTGTCCCAATCGCAGAGCAGACAGTCGAAATCCCAGCCCAAGGTGGTTGCAGCAACATTGGCGGTACCGAGGCACTGGGGTCAGTGCCTCAGTGAGAGGGGAGCAGTGTAACAATACCGAAACTGTTGCGCATGTAATTTAAACTTTCCGCTGATGTTCACTTCCGTGTTATCTATTTCAGGTCGTCCGCCTACGTATCATTCAACGTGTTCCACACGACATGAACATCCCTAGAACTGTGACATTTGATCCGCCTGGACTGACTTGTTTGAACGATTGAAAAACCCTTTTCCTTTGACACTTTGATTCTCGTGTTGCGCTTGGCGTTGTGCGGATCACCGCCTCGTCTCTGTATCATCAATACACTGGTTGTGATCGTTCGTTGCGTCTTTTCTCTGGTTTTGGATTGCGTCGGAACTGTCTGTGGATCGCTGTCCTGTGTGTAAACTACGTTTATCGTTACGTTACAGTCAACAGCGCACGAGCTGTTTATGAGTACCTCAACATTTGTGGAAGTTTTGTTTCCATCTGGTAATGACCAATATCATTAGAACACGTAGATGGAGTGACATAAACATAGTTTGCTTACTCCAGGACAATTGTCCGTCAAACAACTGAGAATTATCTACTGTCATCCTTTTCACAGTAACCTCTATATCTTTGGAGCTTTCACGAAAGTTAGGAAATTTACTTATTCACATGGTTCGTCAATCTTATTTCCTTATTATCATCAGTTGAACTGTATAAAACAATTTCTTGATTCAAATTAGATAAACGCAGATCCTGCAAATTTAATCACACCTTCAAGGAAATCAAGCATATCAAGGATACTCACGCATCTCACATCTGTTGATCAGCTTTAACTTCAGCACCAGTTCTGATGATAAATGAAGAGCTGTTGATTTGATCTAGGGTGATTTGTATGAATAGTTCCGCGGAGTTGTTCACTCAATTATGAAGTGAAAAATCAGGAACTATGTTCTGGATGAAGTCTTGCCTATTCTGACACAATTTTTATGTTAGGGGTAACAGACGTTTGTCAGCTTTGTGGTCCACTATCGAAAACCTTCCACGAGGGCCCGTCTCAAACCCTTCGTAGTACAGCATATTTGTTCCTGAATTACGGAAAGTCGTCAGATGATCAGTGCACATTCTACTTCACTGATACAAAAATTCTAACAGATCTTTGAGGATCTGCGAAATTTGGAACTTTTGAAGAGACTATTTAAGATGGACGAACCGGAATGTGTTACACATCCGCCACCGTAATCTTGTTGGCCACTGCCTGGACGACTTTATTTTAACGAACAACGTGGAAACAAGACCTGCAGTCTCTCCTAGTAGACAGTTTACACTAGATAGTCACGGCTGAAAAACACAAATTGAAAGGCTATCTAAACATACTTGTGTAATTTATTATCCGAAAACCTTCTGCACAATTTTGAATGCCATACTACGCCTCCTGTTGAAAAAATAATGACTGCTGAGATTTGATATCAATGAACGATGTTCAAATGTGAATAATCAGGACAGTTGTAAAACTCAGGAAGAGCCCTCCCACAGAGGCAGAAGAATTCAGCTTAAGTGCTGATACGCTGCGAGGACTAACAGTTACCGGGAAAATCCTATAAACATCACGGAACCAGATAAGAAACCGGTGTCCAATAAACAGAAATGAACGATAAAGGGTTAGTAAGTGAAACTAGACTGTGAAACCTGTACGCTGCTATACAGGCAGAACTTCCTCGCGGATAGGATCAATCCATGCCTACCCACACCACCAAAAGACTGTGGTCAAGGTGTAATAGGCTAAGAATCTTAAAACGATAAGTGGGAGACGTCGACACTGTTAATTTACCGCTGATCATACCCTAGTTCAACAGGTCACGAACTATTCACATTTGCCCGAGTTCCACGTCAATATATTTCCGTGTTTGTTTGTAAGATATCCCTGTCACCCTGATTTTACTTCACTCCCTTCCAGATTTTGTTTACTCTCGTGAATCATCCGAAGTATTTTATTCCTCAGTTAACACGGTAGAGTGAAGAGAGAAACAGTATTGTTATCTGCATCTAGAAACGGCCGCTGAAACATCACAAGCCCAATTCCAGTAAGTTTTCACCAAACACTTGCGCAAGTCGGTTTCATTATGAGCCGCCGTTAACAACAATAACCTCACAGGTTTGATGAACGTTTTTTGACCAGTATATTTGACGAAAGTTTGACGAGAAGTTCTTTCATGATGGAAGTTATTTTTGAATGCCGACGGTGTACGTTCACGAATCATACTAAAATATATCGATGCAATCATTATACTACTAGTTAATACCCTCCAGTAGCTCAACTAGAAAACTGAAATGATGCCGAATGAACACAATCGATCCACGACCAAGAAGGCAGTTAAGAGATCCTCCGAAAAACTACCTATTCGTTTGATCTTAGACATTCGTGGGGTTCTGACGTTCAGTGTATTTCCTTAGCAAACCGAAACTCAGAAAACGAACACTAAGTGAGAATAAACAGGATTTTGACCCCAACGACGGTGCAAAGGTCAGTTGTTCAAAGCAGTGTCATATGTACGGCCGGTCAACAGTAGCCGTTTATTAACTACAATAATGTGTTTGATCGGATGCATTGACCTCATTTTTTGAGATCGTCCAAAAGTAAGGTTTTGCTGTCATAATTCCGTAAGATTATGGTCTACAAGGGACCGTTTAACACTATAAACACCATCAGCGACATGCAACAATGAAGTACATCTTCACCACTTTTGTCCACATTTGTCACAAACAAAACAGTGATGGATGTGCTCTTACATTCACTATAGAATGGTAGACTGACTAGTTTCGTCCGTTTGACGTTTATTTCCAGACAACACAGAAAACATTAGACAATATTTTGCGTCCCACTAAATGTGTCCGAATGTACTTTATAGCGCATAGAGTAAAGCGCACGTGCAAAGATGCTGTATTTACTTGAAATTAACCTTAAATAATGAGGTTATGGAAGTTGTTGGTCGATTCGTCTACACAGACGTTTTAGCTATGACGGAGACAGAAAATTAAATAGAGGCCTGTGCTTCTGAGGCTTAAAATTCACTAAGAAGAAGCGATCATGAGAACAGGTTCATACCGTGGTTGCTAATGATAGGGGGTGATGGACATAAACCGTTTTCAGGTATATAAACCTGCGTTTAACTAACCGCACTGGGTGACATCAACATGTAGATATCAACAAAGTTAGAGAGCGGTTGTTTCGGTATAAGGATCAAGCAAGTTCGTTTATTCAGTATTAGGGATTGAGTGAAGATTTCCGTACGCCATATAGTAATGATGTGCAGTGGTCGTACGCCACGATATGTACTATCTACCTTTATGGTAGTCAGATGAAGCAAAGTGCATTGTGGGCAGATGACGACCGAACACGGGGAAATAAAAATAGTTGCCAGCAGGTAACCAACTGTAGACCATGGTCGGTTCTGATTTGGGGCCAACGTGGCTCGCCGAGGTTTTAACAGATGACTACTAACCAAGCTGAGTTGTATAAGAATGGCGTTTGTTTATTTGAATTTTCTGTAAAGTAAGTATACTTAATAAAACAAGGCACAAATAATGAAATGAGACAGCTTGGTAGAGGTCATCTTACTGTAATTTGGAATCTGTATGTTTGAATATAGACGTAGCTATTTTTAGTAGTTAGGTCCCCTTCCCTTCTCCTTATTTTTTCTCCTCTCTTCCTGTAAAGAGTTTTTGCCTTCTTGATTATGTGGCAGTTAGGCATAAGTGTGAATCACTGATGTGTTTGTGTCTACAGTGATGATGATAATGACGAGGTGCGCATATGCTACATGTTCTAGGTCGGAAAAAGTTACCAAATAGGTCCCACTCACGATCCCTGCTTTACTTAGAACATGTTCTAAGACTTGGTAAACTAGAACTTGTTTTTTTACGCATGATTACGTAGCAGTTGGGTAACTACGTATGGCTGTCGGTGGTGATATTGTATTTCGCGAGAACGTAGCCAACTGTTTAGAGGAGGCATACCTATTAACAGCGACTCTTTGTCGAGTTGAAAATCCAGTAAGTGACTGGGCCATTAGAAATAAAGTGGCCTTAAATAATTCCGTGCTTATTATTCAGCTAGAAAGCTCGATAGCTTCTGCGAGGGGATAGACCTGGTTGATTTGAAATGCTTCGTTAAGCATAAGGTTATTAAAATTTTTAACTTACCTACAGCAATTTATTTAATATGCTATCATATCGTCCAGAGATGTTTTATCAAAAGTCACTGAGCTGTGACGAAAATAGGTCCCGTGGTGAATCTCGGCAACCTATACCGCTAAGCTGAAAGTTTGCAATCTGCAACAAAATACCATTTGTAATCACGCGTGGACCAGTACTGAGGTCTCTTGAAAGCAGAGTAGTGACAGTTTGTAAGCAAACAATCCTACTAGTTTGACTTAGTGCTTTGGATTGAATTACAGGAAAGGCGTTTGCAGTGGATAACATACTCACAATCGAGCTTAAAAAGATTGTCAGTCCTCAGTGTCTTTCCAGTTGTGAAAAACATCCAATTACTACCGGACTTGTTACTTTGAATTGTTACAGAAAATACGAACGGGATCAAGAAAGGGGTTCCATTGTCATGAAGTGTCAAGTTCTTGGTTCGTACACTTTGCGTTTGCATCCTAGGCAACGAGTTCCGCAGGAACAGAAACTGCAGACATAATAGCCATCTACCGATGTGTGTGATGGCGAGCTAACTCTGGGCTGAATGTCCGGACCATATAAAAATAGGGCGAAATCAGCGCATCACAACTGTGTTCGTCAATTCTTTGGTGATCACAAGAGGAACCCAATGACAGATAGTCACGTACATATAGCCTGACTTAAATTAGAGTATCTATAACATTCTACTTTACTTGGTGCCACTGGTGTTGTGTCCCACCGTGACCGACTGACAGACGATAAACCTGACTGAAAAGACTGGTTTTGTTGAGTTTGGCTGGTTACTATCCTTGAAAACTTTGACTGAACACATTCAAACATCACATGTGTTTGACAGACGTGAAGTTTGAATTAAGTAAATCTATGGATTTTTAACTCAACTTTTATTGTCATATAGGTGATGATTATTACTATCATGCCTATAGGTACATTCTTACATTGTACCGCCGGCTGTTAAAGGATTGTGATTAGATTGTATGCCTGGCAAATTGGTCGCATGAACTGATTAGGCCCGTTTACCTTTTCAGCAGCCAACCAAGGAGAAAAAACCTCAATCCGTGCCCACCCACGAATATAGTAGCTCACACAAGACATGGATAAATGATCACATTGCGTTGTGCGCGTTTACGAGAGAAGAAAATACCTTGAAAAACCGGAAATCCACAGCAGAACCCCTAAGGTAATCCGCTGTTGGTTTTACTATGCTTCCGTTAACTAATGCAGTCAACAGGATGACATTGTGAATCATCTATGAGGGAAAGAAAGTTCTGTTAACTGAGTAGCTCAGATTCTCCACACAAATTACCAAATTTGAGCTGCGGAAAAAGCAGTAATACTTTACTGTCTTCTACGTTAGAGGAGCGTTAATAACATTGCAAATGTACGTAGATATACATGCACAAACACATCCATGTAGGTGTATGTGTGTATCAAGTTTGTATGCTTATTTCAATGCGCGATAGGTTGTTATTGAATGGCTGTCTAGTGCACTTTAACCAAAATTTGCATTTCCTGTTTCTACATATTTGGCAGTGTACTGTTCACTCGCTACATGAACATGAAGCATAATGTTACACTATTGAGAAGCAGGCACGAAAAAGCGAAAAAAGATCCATGGAAACAGCTGACTGCTTACTAGAAATGGATTATTGTCTCGACCAGATTAAAACGAACAATCTGAGTACTTTTGGCGAAAAGTTTCATCTGTAGGATAGACTCTTTAGTAATGCTGCCTCCCGGGTTTCAAAAAAAAATTTTGATATGTACAAGTTAAAACACGCAATACATTTGGTTCAGTTCACTAACAACGGAAAAGGACTTATTTCAAAATGGTACCTTTCGTTTACTCTCTCCATCCGTTGAAATACCGGCGTTAGAATACATGGAACATACGAGTAGCAACGAGAAGAGACACGATTAGAGATTGAAATTTACATTAAAGAAAGGAACATTACGTTAGTTTTACGTTCGTGATTTCACAAAATAAACTAAACGTTGCTAGTTCGCAATATGTCACCCTTCGTTATTGTTGTACAGGTTGACTAACAAAAGTCTGCAAATCTATTCAACAATTTCAAGATGAGAAGACAATAAATTGTGATGGAGTTCTTATTGACGTGTACTGGAGACACGATAAAAGAGGTTAGGATTTGTCACAGGAGAGTGAACAAACTATGGAAGGTAACTACAAACAGCGAATTTCCGTACAATTCAAAATAGACTACAAAATTAAATATTTTGGCTTACATTAACAAAATCGAACAGTAATCGCCGTTATTGATAAATGGATTGAGAATAACACAACGTTATGAGCGAGTTGTAATACTCTACGTTCAACCCTCGGGTTTTCCTCAGGAGTTGTAAGCGAAATCACAACTCATAACGTTGTGTTATTCTCAAATCCATTTATCAATAACATGTTAAACACGACGCCCAAACTGTTTGACTTCATTCGTACTAAATTTGGTGCGGATATCTTACAAGTGATCGTCGTTGTTTGCATTGACTCCAAGGCGACTATTCGGTTACGTCTATCAGATATTGATAATAATAATAATAACAGTATGTGTATTTTTAGTCGAATTGACCAAACGGCACATATTTCATACTTACGGCAAGCAACAGAGTTCTACCGTAAATAGATTCTTCTCTGGTAACACATGATTAGTAAGTGTTCAGGTTAGCCCGGAATAAGACGTTGGTAATGCATTTGACGCTCACATCTGCTATCCTAACCTAATCATTTCCTTAGGTTCACCGTCGAACCAGGGATACTTTCTCGAGGTCTCCAGTAAATCTGAAGAGCGTTTATACGATGTTCTACAGCAGATCAAAAATTGCAGAGTAGAATCCCGATAAACGGCTGCCTATGTACCACCAGATATAGTGTGTCAGTCAACGTGAATCCACATAAAGCAGGAAGATGTTGCTCATTTGACATAAATGCATACGTCGCGACAGATTAAAATTCATACGTTCCCTTAAATTTTCTGAGATTGATTGAACAAAATATGGTGTCCAGGCGCGACGTTTCGACAGTTGTGAGCGGTTGTTGCAATTACGCATACCTTCCGGACCATATAGATCAAGCTTCGCAACCGAACACAAAAGAGAGTAAATAATGAACAGTATCTGAAAATCAACCCTGGAAACAGTTCGACTGTATCGCCGTGGACCACCACTGGTGTCAGAGAGCGTAGATCACAGTGGCAGCTTGATCCAAACGAACCCCGGATGGTTATTTTGACATATGTATAAGTCTGTTGTATGTGTGTTCTAAGGGAGCGCTGAAGACACGGCAGAGTAAGATTTCTAACGGATCAAGAAAGCACATCAACGAAGATGAGTTGTGCCGTCTGTCTTCGAATGTGAGAGTAGCCGTTGCGAACGTGAACAAAAACTTGAGTAGAGTCTGCCTAAAGACCGTGAAACTCATCAGAGTTAGAGAACCAGACGTGCATTATATTGCTTAATCACCAGATGTTCTAAAAATGTTAGTGAAGCGTTGTGTTAAAGATGACTCACGTATTTGCAACCTGTCGCAGCAGGCTGTCAAATTAATGACCAGTTTGAAGAACAATCCGTTCGGTTTAAACGAGCTCACCGAGTTATGGTCGATGTTGTGGTTAGTTATGACAATATCGGCAGTCCTCTGCGAGGAGCCTACGTGGCACTGGAACTTGAATAGCCGAAATCGAATAAAGCTCCCAGAACTGAACTATTTCAGCTCCTTTCAAATATGATAATGGTAGACTGCCGTCCAAGCTGACTACAACCTTTTGTTCCAGAAAAGAAACTGAAGAGAGGCTTCGGGATCGGTGCTTATCACCACTCATTCCCATACTCAAAAGAAACGATGGAACATTACGTAAAAACTTTACCACTGATACTCAGAGATCACAATATGCATTGCCTCCTGAAACACAAACGGAGTTTAAAACGGAGTTCCAGGAGCTTCGGGCCTATTGCAAATGAGTCGACCAACCTCTTACTTAACGAAGAACACAAATAAATCGACACTCTTTCTCATCCAGCACTTGTGGTATATTAAGGTTGAAGGACTGCTTTCTGTTTGACTGTCCAGCATACTTCTTGGGTCTGCCTTCACTGCAGGGAAGTTCCACTGGAGTACGTAAATTTGCTGCAGTCGGTGTGTGCCTACTTTGAGTGCACAGTGAGTATTTATGGAAAGATCTTGAGCGCTCTTTCATTTCATTTGGTGTTCGATATTCTATTTTCTTACAAATAAACGATAAATGATATTCTGGAGAGGTACTCGGAGGTTCTGATATGCTTGAAGTTTAGCTTCTGCTGGATAGTGTGCAGAGAAATGTGGAGTATGCAAACGATGTTGCTTCATTCATTTCTTCTTCAGACAGCATATGGAAGCCGATGAGTGATTGTTGTCACTGATCTGCATGATATGCATTTCAAACCTTCATAATGTTCGACGTTGTTACGAGGTTAGGTTGAACATTGATACAGGCAGATATTTTGCGGCTGTTGCTGCCTCCGCTTTGGTAGTGCCATACTGGCTAGCGGTATCGCTGATAAATTGTTTCTGAGGTCGTCAATGGCACATGATATGTTACAGCGATGTTAGAGAGATGTTCGATGACCAGTTAGGGAACGGTGTACGGTCTGTATATGCTGTTCGTCGCTTTACGTCTTGTTTTGTGGACCATCTTACATCAGTGTTGGTGTCTATACTTTATTTGATACAAAAATATTATCTAATGTGCAACCGTAAAGCATGACAACCTTTGTTTGCCCGCACGGACATTCAGATTAACACAAATGATTGCATGACCCTATTGTGTACGATCGATTCACATCTTCAAATGACCAACATTACTGGTTGTTTGGTTCGCCAGAGTTCAAGGTCATCGTTTTTCTATTCACTGAAGCTCACGTGTTAACCAGAGCTGTACAACTATCCGAATCGAAACGGAAATTTTTATAATAATTTTGTCAGGAACTCAAAACTATTAGTTGAGTAAACAGACACTGAACTTGTTAGCATATGCATACTTCGAAATAAATTTATTTTCTTAGTAACTCCTTGAGACAAAATTTGTTACACTAACTGGCTGAGTTTGGGATTAAGTGGAGAAGAACTAACACTGGATAAATCCAAGTATCAGACGATTCGATAAACCCTCAAATACACTATTGCTCTCATCAGATAGATGAAACAAGTTTCCTGAGCAGACAGGTGACGATGTTCTTGTCAGGTTTACATAAGCAGACACTCTGGAAACTCACCTAGACTATCGAGGGAAATATGTCTCAGTTTTGTCATATCGAAATATTGTTCATCAACATATCATACCTTACAAATACTCAACGAACAAAAAAGAAGATTGAATATCTGTGACTCTTGACAAAATTAATAGATAAGTCAATGCTTTTCACATCATTTTGTCACACTGTAGATCACACTATCCGTTTTTACGCTGCATCTCCAGTAGGTCCAGTAATACGATAGTTTTCAAAGGTTCGCACAAATCCGGACGGTAGATAAACTGACCATTGCTAGTGTTCTGAACCTCATTCATCTGGGTATGAGTCCATGCAATTACTCGTAACTGTAGTACGAGCAGCTAGCCAATCTTATAAAGATATACTCTCCAAAGTGGCTAGAAGTGTAACACTCAATCGAAACTAGTAAGCGCATACAGATTGAATTAAAAGTTATCGTTACGTCAACGTTAAGTCAACGGAAAGTCAGACGAGCAAGGAGGACAATTGCATTTAAACTGCCGCAGCGTGTTGCGTACTATATCTGTGGATGCAATCTCTGTTCTTCTGGTTACATGCTGCAGGAGCACTAATAGGAATTCTCGGTTTTTTTGTAGATGCTGTTTAACAACATCTAAATTCACCATGACAAACTGAACACAGAATTCTTATTTAAGAAGCCTCCTTCGTGATTTTTCTCAGACACTGTAGACGCAGCCTCTAGTTGGTAAAGGCTGTATTCATCAGATATCACGACGCCGTATGTGTTGAATAACAACTTGTTCCGACGCTACAACTCCCGTGTTAGCCGTCACTGTGGATTTTTAGTTCCCCAATTCCCGTCCCAATTGTCTTTCTGCCGCGCTGTTGAATATTAGTTACAGGCACGTGCAGATAGAACGTACAGAAGGTTACGTCGAACAATCTCAAATGACTTAGATTTTCTAATTGGTTTATTCAGAATATGGTCGTGAACTGCTTCCAATAAGGGACAGGGTCTTAGCGGCAGTCCCATATGCTGACAACTGAATTTTTCAGTTTCACAAACGTTTTGTGGCACTACAGTCAAACAAAACTTAATATGATGGTGGTTTAGCGGATAATAAACTCAGCGGAAGTACCCACCTAACGGGGAGAAAAAACAGTTCGCTCGAAAGGTGAGGAATCAACAAAAACCACAACAACAACAACAGCGACAACAACGACAATATAGGTTAGTACTTGAACAACGAATGCTTTAAAACGACATCACAAAGTGGTATGACTGTGTCCTTTGGGGAAACGTTTGGGTACACAATGAACTTCTTGTGGACAACATTGAGCCTACCACCTGACCGACCTGTTCTCCGCTCAATATCCGCTGTTTTCACTTGCAATGGTCGAGCCATCTGTATTAAAGAGAAAGTTGGACAAACCAATGATTACGTAAACTTCTCGACCAAAGGAAAGTGCCAAAATTAATATAATTTAAGGATTCCGTTCGCTGAAAATTTCACGGGAGTACATACCAGCTTACAGTTGCTCATCGTTTTACTTTCCACGTTAATCTTTCTTTCTTCGACGAGGGAATATTTACAGCATCGGTTATATTGATCAGTTACCAAATAAATTTCGCCAGGTGAATGACATTAATATAACGGAGAAAACTTCCAGGTATGTTCCGAATGATTAACACTTTTTGGACTGTATAGAAACTGATTCTGATTGGTTATATTCTGCAACCTTTCTTACGGTAACATCCAGTTACTATGATCCATAGATCAAACGTGGTTGAGAATGATTTTCGAGAACAAATGGTCACGTAACGTGTTGAAATGTGCGAATAGACAAGGAAATATCACACATCACGAAAAAATGCTACAAGCAGAGCCCTTTCTCCATGTATTGTGGCCAAAAGATTGTTTTTAGATTTAGTTTTTACTTCTGCTATACTAAATGTTTTATCTACTTCCCCATCTCAAGAGGTTTCATAGAATGAAAGATTATGCATTTCTACGGGGGAGAGAATGTAGTCATAAAATCAAGTGCACCCGTAACTAAAGACGAATCGGGTAGTCTTGCTTCTGTGTGCATAATGACATCGCTTAGTTACAAAAGCCGTCATCAAATATGAGGTGACGAAGCTCTTAGGATGAAACCCGTTTATGATCGTGAGGAACTGAACTAAAGTTGTGCCAATTGACTTAGCTTTCATTCATTCTCAGCTGCTTCATTTCCGAAATGATACGCTGTTTATACAGATTTTATCTGTACACAACAAACAGATGCAAGATGGTATAACCGGATGGCTAGACAGTTGAAATTGGAGATTGCGCTGCAGTTGTGGCTGAACTCACACAGTGACTCACATAAAAATATAATTGTTAAATGTTGAAAAACTGTTAACATCACATCTGGAACAGCAGGTTCAAATGTTGAATGAATGCACGTATGTCGACAATACCAAAGATTATAATAAAATTCTTCTTGAATTTCTAGTGTCGCAGAATAACCACCTACATTCCTATGAATATATTCAGTCTATCCCGATCTTTCATTAGCTTGTATAAATCGCTTACTTTAGAGCTATACTTCTAGTAAACGCAAGACAGTTTTTTCTGTTCTCTAGGTTACGGCCCTCCTTTCGACCAGGTCAACAAGTTCAACCATTGGGGTGTCATCTTAGGAAAATTTGTAGTGAACATCTACCATAATTTCTTTAAGGAATTACTCCCCAGTTCGTTTAAGAAGAATACACTTAACTAATCAGGCGTCTTTTTAACTCGTCACAAGTTCGGTAAAAATGATCGTTATGATTAATTTCTGCCAAAGTACGCAAACTGTGTTGTCTTCATGACACAACTATCTGAGATATCTTCTCTGTTCACGTGAAATGATCCTACCGAAATGGTCATTTGATTTAATGCAAGTTTCCTCTCGCTTACTACTTCCGGCTGTAATAATAGCTTATACTGTACTCTTAAATGAATGAAATGGTAGAAAACCATCATCATCATCATCATCATCATCATCATCATCATCATATCAGCCATGAGCCTGACCAAAGGTACTGTGGCTCGGGCTGCCGCCCACCTCAACAGTGACGTGGAATATCCTAGAAGAAAACGTTACTAAGAAGGTTGAAAATTAATAGAAGTCTAAGCGAAAGAACTAGAAATGGTATGGATGCAGGTACGCCATTGACTGCGACACGCGCCATCTCGGATAGCGTCTCTAACCAGCGGTTTGAGTGATCACGAGGACCCCATCCAGGCAGGCGACACCTACCCACTTTACTCAGTGGAGCAGTCAGGGTTTTCATATTTCGTGACCACGTTGTCGCTTGACCACCACGTGGTTTCACCCAACTGTTGGTGGTCTCAGTATATAATGCCCGGTACGGTAAACGATCAGCTGGCATACGGAGTACGTGACCTAACCATCGCAGGCTGTGCAACGTGAGTAGTTGACCAATTGATCGCGCATCCCGAGCGTTCCGGAATACGCGCCGGCGAACTGCCGCATTGCTCACGCGATCAGTCCACTTAATGTGGGCTATTTGGCGGAGACAACGATGGTCAAATACAGCAAGCTTGTTGATATCTTCCTTGCGAACAGGCCACGTTTCCGAACCATAGAGCAAAACAGAACGCACACAAGCATTATATACTCTTCCTTTCAGCGACAATCGAACGTCTTTTCGACGCACAGATGACGCAGGTTGGCAAAGGCAACTCGTGCCTTTGCTATCCTCGTTGATATCTCATCAGCAATATTACAAGCTGACGAGATAATGCTACCCAAGTATGTGAAACTGTCCACAGTCTCAAGCGGATTACCTGCAATAAAGAAAGTAGGAGTGGAAATGCCCCAGTCTTGAAGTAACACTTTGCACTTTGAAGGTGCGAAGCGCATTCCATACAAACCAGCCCGGTCATTCACCTTGTTCAGCATGGTCTGCATGTCTTCGGCAGAGGGGCTAAGTAAGACAATGTCGTCCGCATACTCCAGATCGGTCAACCGAGCGCCAGGAAGAAGCTCAACACCAAGTTCACTGGACTCCTCAAGCGCACCCTCCAGAATGTCGTCCATGACAAAATTGAACAGGAAGGGGGAAATCGGACACCCTTGACGAACACCACTAGAAGTGATGAATGCCCGAGACAGCTGTCCATAAACCCTCACCCTGCTTGCAGAGTGAGCATACAGTGATCTCAACAGATTCACGTATTTCCCTGGTACTCCCTTGCGAAGAAGACAGTTCCAGAGAACGTTACGAGCAACTGAATCGAAAGCAGCTTCAGGTCCAAAAAGACCACGACCGTCGGCTGCCTATAAGAGTGCCGATGTTCCAAGATCCGTCGCAAGGTAAAAATGTGGTCAACGCACCCTCGACCGGATCGGAATCCTGCCTGTTCTTCACGTATCTGGCTTTCTCTGGGTTTAGTGAGCCGACGTAAAATGAGACCAGTGAGTAACTTGGAAGCAACAGATACCAAACTGATGCCTCTGTGGTTGTCACATAGACTTCGGGCCCCTTTTTGAAAACGGGAATTACTGTTGACAAGCACCAATCGCGAGGTACCTCTTCAGTCTCCCAAATCGTCTGGAGGAGTTTTGTCAGTTCTGATATCAACCTTCCCGCCATCCTTGAAAAGAGAAGGAGGGATGAGGTCTGGTCCAGGAGCCTTATTACGCTTCAATAATTTGAGCTCTAGGACCACTTCTGCTTCCGACGGAGGGCCGTCTGGAACGCAATAACTGACCATTCGGGTCCCGTCGTCCACATAATCTGGTTGAGGCCAGCTGAACTGTTCTTCAAAATGTTCAGCCCACCTGTCAAGTCGACGCGATTGATTGGTGATAAGTGAACCATCTTTTTCACATATGGTCTCACTTACACCGACTCGACGACCAGTACAACCACGGATCAGGGAAAAAGCCTTCTGCAATTTCCAGATAAAAAGGCCCTTTCCATCTCTTTCGACTGTTCGACCAAGTAGTGCTCACGGTCTTTGCGCAAGCTTTTAGTCAGCTTGCGTTTAAGTTCTCGACGGTCGTCATCATATTCAGAACCAGGTGGGATCGAGCGACGCTTGTTCATGAGGTTTATCGACGCGATGGAAATCCAGTTCTGTCGCAACTGAACAGCTCCTTCGGAACATACCTCTTCACAGCATGTTTTCATAGCTGCGGTGATTTGTTCCCAGTGTTCGTTAGGATCTTTCACCTGACTCGAACTGGGCAACTTGTTCACCAACGCCTTCTGGTAAGCGTTCTTTACACTCTCATCGCTCGAATGCCAGTTAATTACCTTGCATTTACGAGCGTGTGTCCTCTGGGTAAATGACAAAACAAAACGGGCACGCACAACAGCATGGTCCGAGTCCAGGTGGTTGCTCCAAAAGGCACGACAGTCCTTAACAGAGTGGCGCCACCTGTAACTGACTGCTATATGATCCAACTGTGTCCACGGCTGAGAAGCACACGGAGGTCTCCATGTAACACAGTGCTTCTTCCTGTGTTGGAATGCCGTGCTCGAAATATAGAGACCATGGGAGGCACACAGCTGCAGCAGTCTGTCTGTAGAAAATAGGGTGGTTATTCTAATCGTCATGTCGCAGGTAGTGCACTTTACTATGATGGTCAAATATATGAAAGCTTTGTTTCTTAATTCGAAGAGTTACTTGTTCAAACCACGCCTACGCCATGCCTCACAGCTGATTCTAACGGAAGAGACATCGAATAATGAAGTTTTAGCGTCAGGATAGTCTTGTTGTGAAGGAAATGAATTCGAATCAGTCTGTTCAACGTCAGCGCATTGTCTGCGTGGAGTAGAATGTCGGAAATGAATACAGTAATGAAGTGGACTAAAAATATTGATGGAAAATTAGAATTTGTTACACGATAGACATAAACACACTCTTATCGCTTTGTACAGCTCAAGATGTTCAACCTGAAAAGGTTTTCATGTAATTACACTTCATGATGTTTATTACTGAAATCTTGCTATTCAGTGAAAATTCACTAGTGAACTCTGTCCGTTGTTTGTCTGCCTTATTTGCAAAAAATTTATGTAAGACGGACAGATACTACAACGTGAGGAACTAAATCTAGACATGTGTTAACGAGTTTGTAGGAAATAAATGCAACACGGTCACCACACTGTCTAATTTTCTTCCTCAGCCAGAACACATGTGCGACTGGTTCGACTGCGAACAAAATTTACTAAAGAATGTGTTCATGTAGATCACGATTAGATTAAGCACGCACTGTGTATCCTTGCGTGGTTTGGCCAACTGTTTCCTAGTTCGTGTTTTAGGTTTCAGACACTCAAATCGGATTAGTAAACCAATAAACATCGTGCCTATATTTTCACCGCTGCTGTAAAGGTTATGGTGGTGGTGAGAGGATCCTACAAACTCGAAAATTAAAACATGTCTGCTGTAGTTCGAGTGGCACTAATTTCAATCTCAAGCGTGTTTTGAGTGTATGCATTAATGTTGTGACTTGTTTGTGCATGTATGTGGGAATGGATACCGAGTAAATTAATTCCAACCTTGCTTAACCATTAAAATAGGTGATCCGAAAGCACAGTCATGTGTTACGCTGGTTTTTTGCACGAAATTTCTCAAATTACAGTTCTTCTGTTAATAAATATCCAATCAGTATAAATAGTCATTATAAACTTAGAACAAACAACCATTTTCTGAATATGAATGCGGATTGTCATTGATCTAAAATATTGTGAAGGCTTTCTTGTTAGTCCGAAAGAATTTGTTGATTCATGGACGAAACTTAAAGAAACCAATGGTAGATTTGTAGCACTTGCAGAAACAACTAATTGATGAGTCGATGCATTGCGTTGAACCATCAACTCACACAAGTGAACGATGAGCTGGGGATCAACATGATGGTAATTCCTGTTAGATAGCAGACAACATCCGTTTCCAATTTGATTAGTTTTTTAAACCCTCGTCATTTGTCAATCTCCTGTTCACTGTATGAGAGATACGCATACACTTCTATCTTTAAATGATTAGTTTTTCCAATTATGTTGTATACTGCTACAAAAACAGCACCTAATTGTAGAAAACCACTCAATTGTTAGTTGGTTATGCCGTTTAGCTCCCTTTTTTTCAGGTCTAGTAGATTCAAGCTGATAGTAAGATCACTTATTGCAATGTACGGTAGCCCAGTTTATTTCAAACAAACAATCAGTATAACCGTACATGATTTGGTGGCTTCAGCAGTATGTACTTACTGGTCAATATCCATTTTGGTCATTACATATAGGGTAGCCTATTGTTGGCAGTTCCGGGAGCCCGACAAAATTCTAACACTGCTGATATTGCTGTTCAAACAAACGTAGACTAACCAGTCGATTGATAATCAGCCTGAATTTTCTTCTGTTAACGGTCATTCTTCAGAGGATGTCTGAATTTGCTTGTCAGTTAATTCCACTACGTGCATAAGATTTCATAATATATCAGTAAATACTCAGTGATGAAATAATCCATCGCTGAACGCGCTACTGATTGCGGCACCACAACACTTATTTGTGGTCCCAGTTATAACATTCTCGGGCTGGACTCACCTCTGAGACTGTGCTTATGTATGCAGAAATTCACACGATTCTGGGTGCGACGATTCATGTGACGCTGGGATTGCAGTGTAGAATAGTCCACAGCACCAGAACAACAATGTCAGCACTGAAAAACTGACCATTGTCTTCTTCATCAAAATGAGTCAGTAAACGTAGAGTCCAAAATGTACCTGATATCTTATTCAAATCGAAATCTGACAAAGTAGACACATCAGATAGCACTTCCTTGGTGATTTTTAAAAATCTTACATTGTTGTTGGCTACGTCATTGAAAAAAGTAAGCCCAAATGATAAGTCGTCATTCGCCAATCAACAAATGAAATTTTAGTCAATCGTTTTAATAAGTTCCAGCTGAAGATGAGACAAGGTTTGTTCACTCAAATTTATTAATCCACCCCACATCCAGCAATTCCCAACCTTTTGATGAGTTCACTGAGAAGTGCGAATTTTTAGTGCGTTAGTATTA
>LOND01002933.1:0-15046 GCA_014220965.1 Paragonimus kellicotti | reverse complement strand
GTAGCTCAGCTTACGTCTACCAGAATTCTCTGCTATCAATTACCAACCAAAATAACACTCAACAAGCTCATTGATTTCTAGGAGTTCAACCTGAGAAGTCCTTCCATGAATATAATTGAATGGAGTTAACGGACAGTTAGTGTGTTTGTGTTCGAAGGTGTCGGGCAATCAGATAACCTCTCATTACTTTTCGTCCATTTATTCCTTGGTACTGACTGTATTAACTTTTACCAATGTTTATCCCATCGTAATGTGACAGATGATCGGGTTATGCATATTTGTTGTTGATACTGATGCCATCCAGCGTGGCCGAGTTAGCTGTCCACCACGTCGATCAGTTGGTCTCATCTGGAGCTGACTGTTTACCAGTAATAAAAACGTCGTTTGCGCGCAATCGATTGCTTCTCATGATCACCAGGGAGATAAAAGACAGTTGTTTTGATGGAATTTAACCTCAGCAACACCACGTACTACCTGGGATTGGAACCCGCAACCTGATGGAAAATTTACGGTTAGCAGTCCAAACGCCCACCGTTATTGTACGGGGTCCAATAACCAGGGTTGTAGGGAGGTGTATAAATTACTTTCCTTAGGTCTTGTATCAAGTTTAATTATGGACGAAAATCAGCTAATCAAGGTGGCGAATTTAGATAATTTTACGTTAACAACATTTGGTTCTACTGAAACGGCGCTGAGCACGGCAATCGTGCTGATAGGCTGGGTTCCTGTCAAAGTACCATGTTTACAGACTACTTAGACAGCTCTATTAAGACCGGCTGTGAAAATCAAACCTTTCAAACCTTGAATTATTTCCATCTATACACCACGACTTAAATTAGAAATGCTGTCAACGACGTCTTTCGTTCAAGAATAAGTGCTTACCTAAAGTCATGAAGATTCTAGATAAATGGTTTAAACGAGGCTGTGAAGATCACGGTGAGCAGATTGCGCGGGCATGTGTGCTAACGTTGGGTTCTATTGGAAGCATAAATGGGGTCAGCGAGAATGCTGATGAGACCACAAAAGATGTAGTCATAAATATGTAATATTCAGTCTGTAACAATCAATCATCAATAATTCGAGTGTTGTGCGTCCTCAATTCAAACAGGGCGACGATCTCAATTAGTTCAGGAAGGTAAAAATGGGATAATCTGATGTAAATTCGTCAGAACAATACTGGTCTAATCTAAGCTTATGCTTTTCATATTCACTTAAGCCTGACGCATTTTGAAAGGCGATTGAAACTTTGGTCAACCTTCCAAAAGTTCGGTTTGACGATTATATGAGCATGTATTTGTCCTCATTGACTGTATCACTCATCCTTTGTTTTACAGGTCTTCATTTTACAGAGTAGAATCGTTTGTCAATGTCTATGAGTTTTTCTTCTAAAATCAGTGATACATTACACCTCCACCTAGAACTCTATCTGAGAAACTCGAAAGTGCTTCTTTCAACGGGATCGATGCGACTAGACTCCTTGAACTGCCAATGTGGTCATACGTGATACTAGAGCCTTAGTAACACAGTATGGTAGACTAATATAGAAACACTGAATGACCCCGGCTTACTGCATACTGTACCAGTCATAAAATCTCCCTATACTAATGAATGATCACACTTTAGAGTATCTCACAATAATGCACATGTGCTAGTTGGATTAAAGGCTGAAGAGAAAAACAGCCTTTATCAAAAGTGCATCAGTCAGTAATTACAGCAGTGCGACGTTGGCTTAGATATTATAACTTCCACGGAGAGTTCGCCATTCTAGTGACTGTTATATCTGGACTCGGGAACAAATTACAAGTGCAGTATGTGGAAGCTGGTCAGTGATTACGAGCAAAATTGGTTAAATGATTGGACTTGTTGTTCCGGAATAAGTCTGAAGCATTGCTCCGACAAGTCCTCAAATCAAGTTGATGTCAAGTGTGTCGTGTTGGTATTTCAACGAGCGCAAAAACAATACCAAAACGTAGGTTGAGGCAAATGGGCAGTCAATGATTTGCGCACCAGTTACCTAGGCTAGCATATGCGATAGAGGTTATAGACCACTGTATTTCAAAATAATGTCACGTGATGAAAAATGTAAACTATTATAAATTGAAGGCTGTTAGATTTTAATAAAAATTTCAGCTGGTGAGTTATTAGCGCCATAATTAGTGCAAGCGTTTTGATTACTAAACGTCCGCTCACTACTGTCCGTATAATGTAAATAACACCAGCGATCGAAACATTCCGACTTGAAGCCATACAAATAATCATAAAACTGGGGAACGTCATTGTTTCAGCCTACTACGCAGACAGACACGTGAACTGTAACCCAATGAAAAACAGCCTGATCTGCTTCAACCGATATCACACAGTAAATCAAAGTACGAATGGTTAATGATAACCAAAAATGACTATCCGGCAAAAGTTATAAGTTTCCAAGTTACAATAATACAAAAGATACGGTTAATAATTGCGAGATCATCTGTTTTTTAACTTGGGGTGGTCAGTCTACAACTTACAAAATCCTTTTTTTGCGGAAAGAGTTAGCATGTTGAAACAAAGCTTATAGTGTGAGGTAGTACAATTACCACAAATTCGACTCCACAGAAATCAGCAAACGGAAAAACTGAAGCAGATTAATTGCACGGCTATCCGAGATACCAGCAATCTAACTAAAAGTTTGCAAATATCAAAGAAATGTGTTCTCATCTCCTTTTGAAGATGAAATAAACCTTTTGTGAATGCTGTTCGTCAAGGATTTCACTAGTTCACTAGTAGTACTTCACCGAACATATAAGAATGCGATTTCCATTATCTTTTTCTGATTAACACTACGTTAACTTTGAGAAATTTTTACCAGGACAACTCTCTAGTCCTCTGTGAGATTTAGGACGTGGTTTATTTTTGGTCACTCCAAACACAGACTATTATCTAAAAGCAATATGGATAGAAGTGTATGTGTACCAAAAGATTATCTTACGGGAGTATGCAGCTTATCTTGCGCATCCACGCGACCAAATGTGATGGTGTGATTTAATTGTTTATGTTTAAGAAAAATGACATTTGCAGACCATTGAGTATTACAGTCTTCGATATTCATTATTGGAAAGTCAACCCAGATGGCGAATGTGTCACTGTCGTACTCATGAGAGGCTACGTATGTACTCCACTGAAGTACATCGTTTCAGTAAAAGTTATCATAGCCTGGGGGACATGAAATTAAACTTCCATTTAATCGCCATTTATAACACTGTCCCAACGATTAACCCGAGCAAACGCTCTAATCGACATTTCACATGTGAGTGATCGATTTAGCGTATAAGTGTTACTGATGAGTAGTCGGGGATTTGGTTAATTTCAAGTTGAACATCACCCACAATTGATCGCAGCTGTCGCATTCCCATAGACTTTCCAGTCGGCCCTTTCGAAAAGAAGCACTAGACTCGAGTTTCGCTCTCATTAGAGCTCGTCAGTAGTGCATATCCTTGCCACTGCCGGGACTAGAACTCCGGCCATGCTTTCATGAGGCAACCGTGTTTACCACTGCGCCATTGACCTCACATTAGGCACGACCGAATTATCATATGTGAACGCTCAACCACTTTCGCTTGTGAGTAATGATCAGGTTGCCCGATCGCCTCGAGAGGAGACACAGTTACTGTCTGTTAACTCCAATCGATGACCCCTCGACTAGGACTTCTCTCCAAGTTGAAATCACAGAAATCATTGACTTGTTGAGCGGTATTTTGATTACTGATGACTGATCATTACTCACAAGCGAAAGTGGTTGAGCGTTCACATATGATAATTCGGTCGTGCCTAATGTGAGGTCAATGGCGCAGTGGTAAACACGGTTGCCTCATGAAAGCATGGCCGGAGTTCTAGTCCCGGCAGTGGCAAGGATGCGCTCTAATGAGAGCGAAACTCGAGTCTAGTGCATCCGGTATTCACAAGGGTGGCAAATTCTGTGGGAATGCTACAGCTGCGATCAGTTGTGGGTGATGTTCAACTTGAAAGTATAAGTATTAGTTTGCAATAAGTTAGGCATGATACGTTTCTGAGTAGTTACTGTGTGCATTACAATGACGTTTGAAGTTTCAGTACTCCTTTTTGCCTTATAATTACACATTATTGCGTTTGAATAAAAACGATCAGTCTTTTATTCGAAGTCTTTATCCCCCTGAATGTTGAGCTGCCTTTCGTGAAAAGTTATTCATTAAGAATGTGATGTCATTCGTTCTTGTGGCTGTTAAGCTATTCCACAATCCTTTTTCCACTTGTTATCCATATCAACACAAGCCAATGTCTCCCTATTTTCCTGTTCTGAGAGTCGCATTACGGATGGCGGGTTTGGAGAAAAGATAATAAAATTCATATTATTGGACTATTCTACACATCAATTGATGAACTTCGCTCACCTATTCTACAGTCAAACAAGTGCACGCAGCATTGATAATGTGGTGAATAACGCACATCAACTGTGAAAGAGAAACAATCATGTGGCCAAATTGTGACGAGTCACATGAATTCCGGTGGCATCAATAGAAGGTATGATTATTTTCTATCCGCTTTTGCACACCGTGACTGCTGTCGATTTAAAGTCATTATGCAAGTCAATTGTTGGTTGTTTTGGTGTTGTGTGGGGTGTTGTGTTTGGGTGGTTTGTTTTGTTTGGTGGTTGTTGTGTCTGTGCGTGTGTTGGCTGTCGATTTATAAATGTATCGCAGAGATATTTATGCCTGTGGTGTGTTTGTAGAGATCAAGTATGCGTGTGTTTAAGAGTTCTATGGTGGTTTTGGGCAGGAAACTGAACTCGTTTATGTTCGAAAGCGGAGATCGAATCGATGTTTTAGAGGTCTTGTTAACAACGAGTGTTAATTAGTTTGTAGTCGGTCTTTGTGATCGAGTTGCCTCATATATCTATCTCTATGACGAGAGCGAAGAGAGATTCTGAGCATATCATTTTATTCTTTCTTTATTATTTCTTTATATTTTTTAACTATGAGCCGGCTACTTCATTTAAACGAGAGGCGGATATATCTGCTAGATTACCTAAGTGGTGCGAATGGGGAGGGAACGAGCGCGCATTGTCTGGTCAGTTCACAGTGTAGGGATGATCTATATATATTATGGTTCTGTTTTCAGAGGGCGCATTTTTATTGTTTGTATATCTGAGGGCAAGCACATGTACTGCCTAGTGAAGGTATGTCTTATAGGTTGTGCTCTGCATTACAAAAAGGAACAGTGTATCTGGTGTATCTGGAGCGGAGAAGGAGCGAGCGCGCGTAGAGGGGATAGAGATGTGTAAATGAGACTGAAAGTTGTGAAGCGCGTCGTAGTTTGCTCGAACAGGTTTTTGGTGTTGGTGTGTTGTGTGTCTCTATCTATCAGTGTTGTTGGCATGAGTATGTGCAGTGTAGAGGTGCAAGGTTCTCTCTCCTTTGCAGGCTCTAGTAAGGACAATGACGACACAAAACAGAGTGTCTGGTGTTTATGTTTTGCGCTCTGTGAGAGTTTATTACAGCGCAGACAACTTGTCACGTGACGACACAATTGTTCTATATATATTGTGAATGGCTTATTCTATTTCGAGCTGTAGAGCCGCGCGCTCTCTCTCTGGTGCAAACGGCTGGCGGAGGGCTGAGGAGCGAGAGCGTGAGCGTTTATGGGTTGAAATAGCGAAAGCCTTGTGTGATAGCGTGTGAGTTGTTCCGTCACTTCCACCTTTCTCCCTGTCATCTATATTGTCTATCATACGATGCGGAAATGAGTTTAGTGGTCTATGAAATCTTCAGCATCTTCGAGTGATCTAGTTAGATGAGTTGGTAGAGGGTTTGGAGAGTGCATCTTTATATTACGCGAGTGGAGTAGAGTATTTATCTTTTTCACTAAAATCTAGGTCGTTTATTGCATTTGCTGAAATTAAGTTTTGATCTCTATTTGGTTGTTCAATTGACCTATCTGTTTAGGTGGCGGTCCTCCACAGTATGGAATCTTGTCAATAATTGTCGTGCTAGAGGGGAAAGCGCACATAGACCTTGTTGCGTGTGGTGTATAGCGAGAGAGAGAGTTGTATAGTTGCTAAGACAGTTAGCGGAACTTGAATATCTGTGAGTGTAAGTTTTTGGATTGGTATAGACTGTCTGTGGGGGGTGTTTGGTGTTGGTGTTGGTGTGGTCTTTACAGTTTTGTATATGAGTATCTTGTTGATGAGTGTACCGGGTGCTGTGTTGGGGGTGTGTTTGTTGTGGTGGTTGGTTATCATGTGGTTGGTGCGAGAGAGTGTATGTGTGTAAATTTAGACGCTGTGGACTCTAAGTTTTAAGCGGGGGCAGTACTGGGTTATAATTTACCTGTCGTTGTGTGGTTTTGTTTGGCGTATTATTTTAGAGTATATATCTATATTAGGCGTGTACGTTTCAACCACCTGTGTGGTCTGTTTGGCTCTCTCTCTGGTCCTGTTCAATTCGATTGGTAACGCGAGTGTTTTTTTGGGCGTACCGTGCGAGTGTTTCTCTCTGGGAGTGGGTGGGTGTTCTGTCAACGTTTTGCTTCGTTCCAGCGCGCGGTCTTGTTCATGAGAGAGAATTATTGTATATCTCTGTATATATTTTACGCAATGTAATGTGAGGGACTTCCATTTTAGATGTTTTTGTGGGGGTTTGTTTTTGGGGTGGTTGTTGTGTGTGGTGGGTTTGGTTGTTGGGTGGGTGTGGGTTGTTGTGTGTGGTGGGTTGTGGTGGGTGGTGTGTGTCGTGTGGTTTGGTTGGTGGTGTTGTGGGGTTGTTTTGTTTTGGTTGGGTGTGTTGGTGTGTGTCGGCGTGTCGTGTTGGTGGGTGGGGTTGTGGTGTGGTGTTTGGGTGTTGGGGTTGGTGTTGCTGTGGTGGGTTTTTTTTGGGTTGTTTGGGGTTGGGGTGTTGTGTGTGTGTTGTGTGGTGTGGTGTGGTTTGGTTTTGGGTTTGGGTGGTGTTGGTGTTGGTGTTTGGTGTTGCGTGGTGTGTTTGTGTTTTTGGGTGGTGGGTGTGGGTGGGTGTGGTGTGGGGGTGGGGTGGTGTGTGTGGTGTGTTTGGGGGTGTTTTTGGTGTTGGTGGTTTGGTGTTGTTGTGTGTTTGGGGGGGGGGTGTTGGGTTGGCTGTGTGGGGTGGCGTGGTTTTCTGTTGGTTGTGGTTTGGTGTTTGTTGTGTTTGTGTGTGTGGTGTTGTGGGGGGGTGGGGTTTGTTGTGTTTGGTGTGGTTGGGGGTGGGTGGGTTTGGTGGTGTTGTTTGGTGTTTGTTGTGTGCGTTTTGTGTGGGGTTGGGTGTTGTTGTGTTGGGGTGTGTTGGTGGGTGTGTTGTGTGGGGGTTTGGTGTTGCTGGGTGGTTCGGTTGTGTTTCGGTCTTGGTTCGGTTCGTTTGTCTTTCGTTAAGTTGGTTTTTGTTTTGTGTGTTTTGTGATATTTGTAGTGTTTTTGTGTCAGGTGATCCATTTGTCGCTGAAGCAGAACATAATTTGGAGCAAAATTTACTCTATTTTAAAACAAATATGGAATGTTAGGTTGTGAAAGGTTTGTGGTGTTCATTTTTATAACAAAGGTATTCCGTCGGTTTCATCACTCTGAGAACTCGTCGGTCAACAATGGTCCAAAACAGATGAATAGCAATAAGCCATACAGTTATCGACCAGTCTATCAGTCACCACTTGAGAAGAGAACTTGGTCGGCCTGAACAATGACACAACCTGTCAACGTGGGGATCGGTTTGTCCGTGCCCACTTGAAACATTTAGTTCAACATTTTCACTTGAATCGCACCTAATGCAACCTTGTAACATGAGACAAACTGTGTTCTTCCAAAACAACTGACTGTCAACAAATCACAAGACAGATAAAGCAACTATATAGCAGAGTATCACCGGAGTATTTGACTAAAGAACTGGATACTTACTGCGCCCATATGAAGTTGGCCCAGCCGGAGTAACAGCAACAAAGCAGCATAAGTTTAAATAAGCGAAATCTTCATTAATCGAAGCAGTGCGTATGAATGACATTGCATTTTACATTCAGGGAATTTGTAATTACGTTACCACAATCTTTCACTAGAAAGTGTTACACAATAGGAGTGCACTACATAAACACAACGTATCATTAGTCTCTCACAGTATTCTTATCAGTCACGTGACAATCTCCCTAATTTGTGATCTGAATGACTTTGACACTCGTCAAATGATCACAACTGATTTCCTTAATTCATGGCTGAAATGTGTTACGATTTGTACTCAGTGGAGTGATAAGTAACGTACAAACAGCTTTCCGAATAGTAACTCAGTGCGTAAGTAGAAGATCCGACAACTTAAGTCAAGGTCAGTCAGCTGGACTGCAATGAAAGTCCATTGGGTATGTTTCTTGCGGATGTTTTATGGTTAACATGGGTTTTACAATGTGTGAGTCTATTTCAGAGTCAAATGTTTCGCTACAGAAGTTATCCTGAAGATAGTTGTGAAAGTTTTAGAAATATACGAGAAATCCAACGTGATGATGAGCATTGAGTAAAAGCGGATGATATTCATCCAGCCTTTTGATATTCTGAGGCTATTCTTACATCTTATAGCATGGTATGCAGTTACGCACACAAGACGTCTAGGTGTTCTGGACAACGTTTGCAATTCAGAGCTTTTATTCGCTGTAATACAAGAAACGTTTAACAAACACAAGAGAAGACTGACATTACACGCTCGAGAACAGTTCAATGCATCTCCACCGGTGTACTTCAGTTGACCTAAACATAACTTAGAATTCACGTTGGAAAGCCAACAGTGTTGTAATAATGTATGTGTTGTACCTCTATGCCTCCGTCACAGCCTACACGTTGTACAAATATCCACGTGGCTTTTCAGTTAAAGGTTCACGTCCTACAATGAATAGAATGAGAATTAGAAGCTACCAGTTTTTCAACAGAGTCTGCAGGTGGAGGGGATAGCAGTACCCATTTCAGACGCAGGAAGGGTCTTGCGAGAGAAACGTGACTCACGTTCAAATTATGGAGAGTTCGTTTGCGGCGAAGTTCATAATTTTAACTGGATACATAATCCAATATCATGAAGTCTTGTGTGTGTTCTTTAGAAACGTCAGTTTCACTGACGTTTTAATAATTTAAATTCCTCTTCTATATTCACGTGTAACTTGCACTAGCCCCTTAGCTACATTGGTTATCATTATGACTACGTCATTCTGTATGCTGTCCCGTTTAACTTCTAGATATTCTAATGTTGACCAGTTATTTCTTCTTAGAATTTAGTTATGAGCACATGTGTATTGAGAATGTGTAGAGTCCGGGAGCAAACTGTAAAATATCTGTTTGATCTCTGTTCATCTAATAATACACAGTGCCTTTCTAAACATAAGTAAAGTTGTCAGGTGTAACTCTCATGATCGACTGACAAGTTTTACGGGACGTAGGCAGTGAACGAAAACGAATCGCGTCTATTACATGGGAAGTGGGTAAGGATAAACCAGGCTGGTGTTAATGCAATCTACGTTCTACTGTCATTGTTCTGACGCAAGCCAACAGGCTGAGAATTGTTCACTACGAATGTTTTTAGGCTTTTTTTAGCGCAGCAGGTTGTTGAAGGAGGACTTTAGTGAGGTGGGTCTAACAACCGGCCCACTGCTTCCGAGTCATTGGTGAGCGGGTGTATTGATTTGGTGGGCTCCGAGAATACGCCATCTTTAAGCTGGATGAACTGTTTGTTATTTACAAGTGTGGTCAGCATTCCAAGTTGTAAATCGCTGTCAGACCAGTTGAAAAACTGCTCCTAACCGAGCCAAAAACTTCAAGCCTGAAGTTTTGTCTAATAGTTGACTATGTTTTGATGTGATATGTAGTGCATCTGACACGAATGTACCCAACTTTCTTGATGTCAGATGTGAAACCTGTAAAAGCCAAGATAAAGAAAACTCAGAACGGCTGGAAATGACTGCTGCCGATCAGAACAAGGACATTTCTTGTTTGCTATATGAAGTTGCGCTGCTCCAAAGTCCTCCAATACTGATCCCGTGCGGTCTCACGAGTATATTTGGTTTGAACTCTATATACAGCGTTGTTTGTCTTATTGGAAGAACTAGACCAGAATATGTACAAGGAAATCACATAATAATCAGCCATTTACAGAATATCTATTACGACTGTCGCACGACAACACAGTCGGAGATGTGGCGGTCGAACGGAAAAATGATGGATGGATTTGAAACAATCTTCAACTTTGGTTATGCAAACACTTCTGGATTTCTCAATGCTTGTCAGACAGCCGGTAACCGCCAATGGTTTTCAGTCGAACCTCGAGCATATATACAACTTTTGGTTAATATGGCCAGTGATGTGACTGAGGGTTGTGGTGATTATTCAAACGAATGATTTTCAGTGAAGCTCTCACTTTAGATAGATAAATTTGGTCAAGGTGATATCAGTCTGCAGAAGTAAACTATCTGGGAAATTTTAAAAACTTTCTTGCTTATTGACATGCTGTTTAAGCACAATATACTCACAATTTGTGACCCCGACTGATTAATCAACCACTGACAAAGTACTACTGCCTTCCACACGAACGGGAATGTTTCCCACCAAAACTAGTCGAATCAATGAGAATAGTGAAAGAACAAGACTAACCAATAGGTCAATGAAGTCGAAACATCCGCTTGTGAGTAAAGCCCATGTTACTTGACAGCGTCTTGGAACTACATACAGACTGTACTTTTACCTCCAGTCGATGACCCAGCGATTAAGATTACACTGGTTAGATGAACAACCAAACATCATTATGTCTGCTGAGTGTTTATTTGGATTACTGAAAAGTAGTCAGAGAGTTGGCTTTAGGAACGTGAACGTCAATCATATTTGGTGGTATCTTTTGCATCTCGATAGATCTTACAGCTGACCTCCGTTTAAATTAAAGCACTTGACTCGAGTTTCACTCTTGTTGGGGTTTAGCAATGAAACGTATCTTCGCTACGACCCGGGTTTTAGCTCCAGTCACGCTTTTCTGAAGCAACCCTGTTGATCACTGCACCACTGACTGCAAACTGGACACGACCGTGCTATCGTATGCAAACTCGGCAAAATTCGTTTTCGAGTGATCCTCATATTGCCCAATGGCCTCGAGAGGAGAAATCTGGAAAAGTCTGCCAGATAACTGCGTACAACTACAAAATGTACATGCTGACTAACTGCCCAACCAATGCACAATGTTGTAGGTGTGTCCGTTTCTGGTTTGTTGATCAGGTAGAAAGACTGGCCAAGACAAGGCGAGAAGTGAGGTTAAGTTAAGGCAGAACTGACTTACACAGAAATAAAGTACGCATACCTAAGAATATTGGTCACTCTTGTACGGGAAGTTCTGAATGTTTGGAATTACGTCTGAGTGGTCATACTATGAGGATATTAACTTTCACAAACAGTGCAGAAAATATCTAGGGGAACAGTATAACTGCTGTGGGACAACGCATGTGATAATAAAACAAACGCCAATGACGACCTCTAACAAGCGCGAAACCGGGGTTTCGCACATCCTCTGAAAAGAGATTCACTGAAAACCTGTGGGACAGTGAAAGCTGTATGCAGCACGTGTAAGTACCATTCGATGTGTGTTGTTCTGAGAAGCGTTGTAAGAGATATAACTTTTCTACACTAACATAACCAGTTATCACGTGAAGTTGACCGGACATTGTTTTGCTGGAGTTAGCTTATTCAAATAGACCAACTGGTTGCTCCCAAACCTGACAAACAGAGAATACTCAATGTAAGAGAGTATTTATAGCTCGTAATATACCACAACTCTCAGTAAGTAATTATTTTCTGCCTTTTGATGCATTCTGAGAGATTCTTCTCTGTAATCAAATAAGCTGATGGTGAAGATTCTCCAGTAAAAAACAACCGAAGAATTTTCACATACATTTGAGTGTTTTGTTTTCATGTGGAACATATGCACTCCCACTTGAAATCATTCCAATACAATCTTTTCACTCTTCGGTTATGTACAGAACCATCTCAAAAACTTTGAAACTTCTCGTCCTCTGGTGCTGTCTAAACAGGCAGTCAAAAAGCTAAATTCATTGTATCAACAACCATGTTCTAGCTACCTAACGTAAGCAAGAAACAAAAAACATGTTCCAAACCGTTTGCAAAAAACTTGTAACTCTTATTTTACGAGTGTTTCATGCCCCGAATTTAAAACTTTAATGAGAAACCCACAATGAATGATTGCTGTTGTGAAGTAAGGAGCCACAGTGGAAGAGAAAAAACGGGCAGAAGAGCGAGGAAAGATGATGACGATGATAATGATGATGAACGGGTTGATTCGCTTTGTTCCGCATTCAATGAAACAACGGGAAGACCACTTGAGTGTCATGTGAGTTTTACATATGGTCTTTGTTCGTGCCAATACTCGAGAGGAGTTTTCATGCGTGCTTGTAATTGATGTTTTCCCGTTTACAATCAAAATGTTGAAAATGAACGGAGAACATAAAACCTTTTAGATCGGTGTGAATAGAATTGCAGTGATTAGAACTCGTCAGAAATAGTCAGAACATCGTTGACTAAGGCGTGTGCGTGCGAGGAAGGCAGTTACATGGGAACAACTAATCAAACAGTGTAAGTTCTTAATCAAATATACATGAGAACCTATCACGCGCTAGGGAACAGGATTTACGATGTAATCAAACACATTTGTATGATTGAGTCTAAGTGTGTTACGAAGGGAATAATGTTTTTACAAACGCATTCTCCACTCTATGATGGATTGTCTGTAATGCCTGCAAGAATGTGAATGTATATGGAGAAAATTGGAAATGTAAATGATGTACATACCTCTCATCATCAGACACTGAAGCAACATTCTGGGAGGCATGCACATTTGGTGAACTTTGGACAGGAGTGTTGAAGGCAATCAGGTTGACTCACATCCACGAGCAGATCAATCAGTCAATTGACTAAGCAGTCAGAACAACTTTTGACAGTGAGTTTCAGAGATGGTAGACCTGAACCGCAAAGACAGTTCCGCCTATATTGTGACATGTTCAGGTGAGACTTCCTGAATATTTAGTCCCACCAGAAAGGAAACGTTGTGTTACCCGTGACCAGGTGCACAAACGAATCTTAAGTGAATAATCCATCTGAGCGGAGGGTATTTCCTAAAACATGGACTCGCTCGCTGAGAAAAGAGGCTTTGTTCAGTGTTTCATCATCAGATTAAGTGCAACACTTTCCTTTTGGTTCTCCAAACGTGCAATATAGCAACTTAGTCGGGGTAAGACTGATAAACATTAATATCAACTTGGTCACATTCATGAGATCTAGTCACATAATATCAATGATGTGGATTGTAAGAGTTTGTGAAGAAATCTGCAAACCTATGTAATAGATCAATTCGGGGTGTGCGGATGCATAGCCACGGGAGGTTCAGATTTTACTGAAAGTTTACTATGCATGAAATAAGTAGGAAGGAATGAGTCGGTTACCATTAAAAGAATTCGACCAATAAGTCTTGTAATTCTTAGGTTTTGTGAGTTACTCAAGGGGCATAAAAACGAAGTACCACTATAAACGAGCAAATGTCTGCGCCACGTGGCAGCAAAATGACTAGTCGGTTTGCCAGAACCAATGAGGAAAATCTGATAATTCATGGTCTGGGAGATTTGTTTGAATTTGTTGAAACGGTAAAGCAAGTGAACGTAGCCGGAAGGCATTTACTCCTGTTTGACGTCACGCCTCTCGCTCTCTCAAACTGTCCCCCCAAATGAAAGAATTCGGTTTCTCGGTAAAGTATTTAAAGCAACAACATGAGAATAGGATATCAGTCGGTAAACTAAAACAGCTCTCACATCGCCGGACAATGAACGTTCATTCTTGAATTTTCGAAGAGTTATACCGTCGAAAGGACGGAGTAGTAGTGAAGTACCGACTGACAATTTGTTGACCGATATTTACTTTCTGATAAAGCTAGAAAGTAGCTCATCCGCTGAAGACAAAGGTCACCATTTCTTTATAAATGTTATGTAGACAGAATTATTTTTTTAATCAAATGAATCGAAAAGCCCCCTTGAAATATTGATGCATTTTAACTCCGCAATTCACCCGTAGGGTATGTGTGCTTCACATCTGACTGAAGCTGATGACGCACAACAGTTGACAAATAATCCCCCCTGAACTCCAGTTTTCTGAACATCTTTTTATTCTTGCTGTATGAACTTTAAGTCTTTCCGTCTTTTTATTGCTACGAAAGATAAGTTTATCTGGGTGTTCGTCAACAAGTAATACGGTTGTAAGGAAATGTTCATCTTGTGTCAGCCGGTCATCTGTACAATAATTGTCGGGGTCCGTCAAACAATGTGTTAACTAGACCCCGATTGTAGGCCATGAGTGTAAATCAAGAGAACGGGAGGTATTGGCCTCTTCAAGTGGCTATGCGGTGAACGGACATCTGTAACGTGTCGTCATGATGCCTCGTATGATAAACGTCTAGAAAAGCTAGGTTGCTCTGTTCATAGCAAGAAAAGACGGAAAGACTTACACGTCATACAGCGAGAAATAAAGAGATGTTCAGAAAACTAGAGTTCAGGAGAGATTGTACGTCATCAGCTTCAGTCAGATGTGAATCACACATACTCTGCGGATGAATTGTGGAGTTAAAATGCATCAATATTTCACTGGGACTTTTCGATTCACTTGATTAAAAAAATAATTCTGTCCACATAACATTTAAAGAAATGGTGACCTTTGTCTTCAGCGGATGAGCTACTTTCTAGGTTCATCAGAAAACAATTTTCGGTCAACAAATTGTTTGACTTGTTGACAATACAAAGACATCCAGTGTTGTGTGCGCAAAAGTGAATGGCTTATACCGTCCATTACCTGTGGTAACGGCCTTTTGGCCCACAACTCACTGTGTTCAACTACTGTTGCCATGCGCCTATATCACACATTCTGTTTGTATTTAATATACGGTTGACGAGGTGAATCGAAATGTTAACCTGCCGAAAAGTTTGTTATCTTGCTGTTTTGTTCTTCGTTAGATAAAGTCAAGTGAGTTAA
>LOND01002931.1:34363-48538 GCA_014220965.1 Paragonimus kellicotti | reverse complement strand
CCACTCGCATGCGGTATGTGAATGCACGGATTGTCGTCAGATGAGCGAGTGGAATTTGTTGCATGCACAAGAATGAATTGATTTTGTTCTCAGTGTTTATTCATGCGTGACTGCCATGTCGGCTGAGTGTGATATTTAGACAGGGTTGTTTTGGATTTATTGCAGATTGTTCGTTCTCGAAGTACGAACTAATTGGGAGTAGACTTGCGGTGAGGAGGTAATGTTTGTTGATTCCGGCTGGTATGACTGAGTTTGCTATGCGATCGACCACGAGTGTTTAGTGCAGGAATTGATCATTTCAGTTGAACTGTTCGACGTGGAGGCAGGTGGATGTGAGTTCCCACTGGTCACATGGAACACTGTGAGCATGTGTGAATTGTTCATTTCCCCGATCGAGCTGTCTGATTGATGGACTGTAATTTCTGATGCAGTCATCGGAAATGTGACACGTTTACCGTGAATGCATTTGGTTGTCCGCCCGTGACTGCTTTCTGTACACATGCTCATTATGACAACTTCCGTACTAGGCTCGACCTATGGAATTACCTGTGGTAAGCATTTGAGCCAAGTGTTTTTACTCACCGTCTGTCGATGCTTGCGTTTTTGAGATGCGAGATGAATAGGAGGTATATGTTTCAAATCCAATTCATTTGTGTGTGTATGTTGTGTTGACACTTTTATTGTCGGTAGTCCTGAGCGCTTTCAATTGTTGACATTGTTCGAACATCGGGTTGTTCTAGATCGGACATTATGGGACTGGTTTCTCTTAGCCGTTGCCCACCTGGCACTGCTCCTTCGTCTGTGCACGATTGAACGTCGCAACGTAATCGTTAACACGCCACTCGTTCCTATCCAGATGATTTTGTTTCCCGTTCTGTCTACCTAGCGGATCGGCATCTCTTATCGTTTCCCTTCACGTTTCGATTTAGTTGTGATTAAAATTGATCTTTGTCGAATAACAAGCGAACGTGTAATTATCGCGGAACACATCTAGGCACAACAGCATAGAACGTATATTGTTTGATCGTATGTATCAATTGTACAGGATATTGGAATAATAAAACAATTGCATAACAGGAGACAAAGCATGTCAGTCATGTTCATCACATCCGCCACACCTTGAATGAGCGTGCGGATATCTGTAATTCCGTGGTGGTCTGGATTCCAAACGTTCAGATTTCCTGACTATCGGTTCTTCAATTGTTTCGTATAGTTCAGTAATGTCGCTTGCTTCAAATCCAACAGTATTATCTGGGGAGGATGCATTAGAATTCGAAGCAATTGAGTTTCTGTTAACAGACTGAGCTCCAGAATTGAACTCACTGGTCAACCTGTGTTCGATGACAGGAGAGTTCTTCCAAGTCAAGAATATTAACCATGCGATTTCTGTGGGAAGAAAGAACTATTCGACTATCAGGACGTAAATCGTTGCCTTTAAAAAAAGTAACATCACTTGTTTTTGCCCAGTCAAAACTTGTACGCAGAGAACGCGATTTGAGAATGATCGCGGGACTCTATCCAGTTATCGAATGTGATGCATTTCTGTACTGCATGGGAAAATATTTAAATGGTGTCACTATTGCAGTCGCACAGTTTGACGAGTCAGCAGGTGTTATTACTCCTGTATTACACATGGATTGTAATTCTTTGCGCACGGGTTCTCGTAAATCAAATGGAATGATTCGTCTCTTAAGAAGACTGGGTCCCCGGAAGCTTCAAGCTTTACCTTCGGTATTCGCATTCCCCTGTGGCCTTAGAACAGTCCAGTATAAGTTGTCTAATGTCAACGTCGTTCACTGACGTCAGTGGAGAAATGTCAGAATGTAGTAGTCGTAAAATTTGAGTCGAAGAATAGGATGTCTGAACTTGAAACTGAACATTGACAATCAGTATAGTTAGCATCGTGCAACTTCACCGATACGGTGCAGCAGCCTACAGGAGGCAGGGAATGACCAGTAATACCACGAATGTTAACTTGTGTGGGCTGCAGAACAGCATCGGGATAAAATACAGCTAGGTCTGAATGTGAACTTATTGATTCAACACTATCGGTGTCAACAATGAAGTTGTGACTTTTGCCAGCAGCTGGCACTAACGTTTTCAAAACATAAGAGGTGTTTTGGAACAAAACAGATAGAGGGCGAGAATAGACGGTTTATTGTGGGAAGCGGTCAGTTCAGTTGAACTGTACGACAAGGAGGCAGGTGGATGTGGCTGCAAAGTGTTTTCCAAAATTGACCTTTCTGATGCTTCCCTTCAGGTCGAAGTTGACAACCCAAGTAGGCAGTATCTCACTATCAACACACATCGAGGGCTATATCAATATAACAGGTTGCCATTTGGCGTGAAATGTGCCCCAGCTATTTTTCAGCAGAGATTATGGCGTACGCTTCGACCTACATGAACGATATCATCCATCTACTGATGTTCATCAGGTACATTTAGACGAAGTTCTCAGCCGAATAAGAACATACGGTTTTAGCCTTCGCATTGAAAGTGCTCATTTTTTATGCATCGCATTGCCTATCTCGGATCAATCGTTGACGGAAACGGTCGTCGCCCGGATCCATCGAAAATAGAGGCTATTGAACACCTACCGGCCCCGACAAATAAAGTCACACTGCAGTCATTTGTAGGCCTTGTCCACTGCTACAGTAGTTTTGTACCAAATATGCATGTTTTACGAGCACCCTTAAATGGACTTTTGGGACACAATGCTAAGTGGGTATGGTCTGAGACTTGCCAATCAGCTTTTGAACGAATCAAGAGTGTGTTGTTGTCGGACCTTGCGTTAACACATTATGACCCTAGATTACCAATTGTTGTAGCAGCTGATGCCTCTGATTATGGAATCGGAGCAGTTTTGTTGCATAGTTTTCCCTCTGGTAGTCAAAAGGCAGTCAGTCACGTTTCACGCACGTTAACTCCAGCGGAAAGAAACTACAGTCAAATTGAAAAAGAAGGATTGGCTATTATTTTTGCGGTTAAAAAGTTTCATAAAATGCTGCACGGTCGAACATTTACATTGTGCACCGATCACAAACCATTGCTCTCTATTTTTGGCACTAAGAAGGGCATTCCAGTACACACAGCAAATCGTTTGCAACGGTGGGCAACAATTTTGATCGGATATAACTTTACGATTCAATATGTAAGAACAACCAGTTTTGGACATGCGGATGCGTTATCTAGACTCATCGCTGACAGATTTCGTGCTAAGACGTCTGAAGATACCGTTATTTCCTCCGTGGAGGTCGATGCAGAAGTTAAATCTACGTTCACAGATTCCGTTCCTACCTTCCGGTCACCTTTCGTGAGATACAAAAACATACTCACGCAGACCCTTGTCTTCAGCGCATTTTATTTTTCCTGCGAAATGGTTGGCCACAGGTCATTACAAATTCAGATCATAAGCCATTTTGCCGCCGGAAGGATGCTTTAACGCAAGTCGATGATTGCTTAATGTTTGGAGACAGAATAGTGGTACCACGCACGCTTCAGAACAGAGTTCTAAATCAGCTACATCAAGGCCACCCTGGAATCGTGCGAATGAAGTCCATCGCACGTTGTTACGCTTATTGGCCTAATATAGATCAAGATAATGAACATCTAGTACGGCGGTGTAATAACTGTGCCAAAGTGAACCTCCAATCATGGCCGATCTCTTCTGCCCTTGGCACACGTATACATGTTGACTATGCAGGACTCATTGATAAAGAATCAGACGACAACTTCCACAGTAAAGTGTCTCAACCACTATTTCGCACAGTTTGGCGTTGCTGAAACGATTGTTAGCGACAATGGACCACAGTTTACGTCGGGTGATTTCTCTATTTTTTGTCGTTCATTGGGCGTGCAACACATGCGAAGCCCTGTTTATCACCCTCAGTCGAATGGACAAGCTGAACGGTTTGTTGACACGTTCAAAAGGAGTTTGATAAAACTACAAGGAGAAGGGCCTGTATCGGAAATTTTAGACACATTTCTGCGAGCATATCGATCAACGCCAAATCAAGCACTGCCTAACAACCAATCACCAGCAGAAGCGTTCCTGGGACGGAAGTTTGTTCGCAATCATCTGAGCACTGAATGGGCAGAGACAGTTTGACATTCATTTTCTGTGTCATAAAACCAGCCTAGATAATGCTTTAGACATTATTGATGAAATACTAGGGGCCGTTGCCAACGTATACGCTTCCAGGTTTACTTTTTCCCGCATCAGTTAGCGAACTGGAGAACCACTGAAAGGATTGATTTCTCGACTTATAAGAACCATTCGACCGTGTGATCAGTCTAGAATACCTACCAAGAGAATTGAAGACTGCATGCTCATAAACAGTTTATCACTGGGTACGAGATGAGGAAGATCGTGAATCTCTCTTGACTGAGGATGCATCCAATTTGTCTGGGGAAAAGGCCTGTGAAATGGTCTGTATGAAAGATCAGGTTCGACTACAATGTGAATTGTTCTGGAAGTCGCCACAGTCGGTTTGACTGATGAAAAATTTGAAGCAGTCAGCTGCCTTCCAATCTCTCGGCAAATGTTTCTGTTCTGGATCAACAGCACATCGAGCGAATGATCTGAAATGCCCAACAAGAACTGTTAAATGTTTGAGTTGTTCTAAAATCGGTTATTTTGCAGAAGTCCGCCGTATGCGCTTAGTACATGCACTAGAAAGAGATGCTGTTATCGTGTCAGAAGAACTTCCTACAGCAGAAACAATTAATGCTTCACATTCTGACGAATATATTGCAGCTTCCATGTCTGTTGAAGAACCACGATTACCACGTTCCGATATTTGAACCATTCATTTTCTATCTTCGGCCTTGAAACCACCTCTTGAAATGGAACTAGACTCTGCATCTCCACTAACTATAATTCCCAATTCATTTTATGAGCTTCATTTCAAATATCTACCCGTGTACCCAACGGTTTATAAATTTGACAGCTACTCTAACGCACCCATAGAAATGAAGGGATTTATATTACTCCAACTGTGTGTTGAATTTTCTCCACCTGATTCTGTTGCTGTGTATATATGCAACACTGACAGAAAACCATTGTTCGGTCCTAACGCGATTTTTGGTACCTTCTATTGAACGTATGACAATAGGCTTCTGTTGATTTGCCATTATTGCATCATAGATACCCAGAATTGTTTGCTGATTCAGTTGGTCGTGCAGTCAGCGTGGGTCACTAAATTCGTTTATAATCGGATGCAAAACCGTCCTCCATATCACAGCCGCGACCGATACCTCTTGCAAAGCGGGAAGCAGTTTCTGCCGCCTATCAAGTTTGATGCTTCGAAATGACATAGTTGAGCCAATAACATACTCGGCTTAGTTACGGTCTTCAAAACGACGGTAGCGTTCGATTGTGCACAGATCTTTGAGCACTGAACGATCGAATTGTAGTTGAGAAATTCATTTTGCCTAATCAAGATGAACTGTTAATTGAACTTGTCGGAGCAAAATGTTTCTCCAAATTGGACATCAAAAGTGCTTTCTTTCATATGCCACTTACGGACGATTCCAGATCTTTCACTGTTTAACTCACTACCGAAGGTCTGTTCCAGTACACAGTTTTACCAATGGGTTTAAGTTCAGCTGCATCAGCTTGACAAAGATTCATGACATGCTCATTATCACCACTCACGTACTAGGTTCAACCTGAGGGATTATCTACGGTGAGCATTTGAACCAATTGTTTGTACTTACCATTTGTCGATGCTTGTGTCTTTTGATGTGAGGTGAATAGGATTTATACGTTTTGAATCCAATTCATTTGTGTGTGTGTTTGTGTTGACACTTTTATTGTCGGTAGTCCTGAGCGCTTTCAATTGTTTTCCGTGGTTTGTTTGTCAATTCTTTTCTAACGATGCTCGCAGTTTTTCATTCCTCTCGTTCAATTCTCCCTCAGTTTTCCTTCTCGCATGTGTTTTTCCGTTGTTGTTTTCTGCGGTTTTCGACCAGGTGTTTTCGTGCTTCATTTCATGTGCAGACCTAATCTCACTGGAAGTATACCGTTGCATTTTATGCGCATACTCGGACAAATGATTTTATTTGTTCGTTTCTCAGTCGGCGAGATTACTGAGTGTTAGGGAGTCCAAAACCGCCTCCGTTCTCATTGATGGTTTAGTGACCTTAACTTATTTTGAATTTGGATGTGATGATGTGAATATGAATTGTGCGTGTTCGATGTGATCGATATGTGTATCATTGTATGGGTGATTTGATGACGTGAGTTCAGGCTATGTATGATGCCGATTGAGGATGTGGTAACATGCTTCCTCGTGAATTCATTCACATGAGGTATGTGAATGCAGGGATTGTGGTGGAATTTGCACTTGCCACACACAAGATTGATTTGATGTTATTGGCAGTGCTTATTGGTGTGTGATTGCCATGTCCGATGCGTGTGATTGGTGTCGATCTGTTGTACCGAATTGCGAGCTAATTGAGATTAGATTTGCGAGAGGAATTGAATGTTTGTTTATTCCCGATGGTATGATTGAGTTTGTTATGCGATTGAACAAGAGGTTCAATGTTGGAAGTGGTCAGTTCAGTTGAACTGTTTGGGACATTGAGGTGAATGTGAGTTCCCACTAGTCATGTGGAACAATGTGAGCATGTGTGGATATGATGTGAATATGAATTGTGCGTGTTCGATGTGATCGATATGTGTATCATTGTATGGGTGATTTGATGACGGGATTGCACCGTAGAGTGAGTTCAGGCTATGAATGATGCCGATTGAGGATGTGGTAACTTGCTTTGTTCGTGAATTCATTCACATGAGGTATGTGAATGCACGGATTTTCAAGCGCACTGCTATATCGAGGTCGAACCAGCGTATCCTTTCGAGGGTTTACAACACTGAGCCACACGAGATTTTGTGCACGATGTTTAAGTGGAATATTGATATGCATTCAACTCAGAATGTGAGACCTTAAAGTCGACTGTTACACTGAAATCACTTGAGAGTGTGTTCCTTTATCGATCCGGATGAAAAGCAGTAGACACCTGTATTCTTGTCGGCGTTAGGCTTGATATTATCAGTGGGTGCAATCATTCCCCATGATACGAGTTGTCTGCCGGCCAGGTTAATTCTTATGCGACTGTGATATCTGATGACTCCCTACTGGTGCCAGACTTTCAGGCAGTGGTTGGCATTTATTTCAAAGAAAGTCATGAGAGGAACCGGGTTCCACAATGAAGACTATGTTTGTAGCTTCAAATGAACGACGTGATGAATATCGGGTGGACCACCGTGGCATGACTCGTGATGCATTCAGTCCAGTGCTACGGTACGCCCGTGAACTACAATTACGATTTAACCAGCCACTCGGGGAATTGTGATATCTGCAAATTGTTTCGAGTTTATCATTTGTCAGTTCTGAACCAGTTAACGGAATTCTCGTTCAATAGTACTTACGTTTCCCTGGTGCGACACATACTGTTATTTCTGGAGGAGTTGATTTTTGTCTGTTCTATAAACTCCATGTTCATTATTTTGAACGCTGTGTTTGTACGTCGAACGTTTTTCTAATTAACGAGAAGCAGTCGATTGGTTTCGTTTTGTTTTCTCAACTATCGACTGTTGGCCGTCATTGCACCTGACAGCAGCGAACAGAACTCGGATGGTATGGACCATCTAACGCTTATTGATATGAACTAATGTTTCTGCAGTCCCATGCCCCTAGTTTATACGGTGTAATTTGATCAACTCACGTTTTCGACCAATTTAGAGTAGGCAGAAATGTTTGTTTCCATCTCAGTGAACTCGTTTGTTGAATACATTTCCTCAGTTTAACTTTTCTGTGTTTACACATGAGTAATTTTCAAACATTATTTTTTCTTTGTTGAAGTGAATACTGAACATTTCATTGTGAAATACACGATTTGGAATTACAAATGTGTTTTGTACATACTGATGTGATATTCCATGACATTCCTGCGCGTGGAAAGCAATTTCACGATTACTCTTGTTGTTTCTAGTGGAGCAGCAAATTCTCGTTATATTTGTAACGCCTTACTCGGTGTGCATATAGACGACTGACACCGACTACATTTTCAGAATAAACTAGACCTGATTTTCCCCGATTCCCCTGTAGCAGTGTTTTTCCCCATTGTGTTACTTTGACAGTACGTTCGCAAGGCAATTGGACATGCACTTCTATAGTTTGCATTGGAGCTGTTAGTCACCAGTGGAACAACACATAATATTTCAAGTTGAACATCACCCACAATTGATCGCAGCTGTCGCATTCCCATAGACTATCCAGTCGGCCCCTTTCGAAAAGAAGCACTAGACTCGAGTTTCGCTCTCATTAGAGCACGTCACTAGTTCATATCATTGCCACGACTTGGACTAAAACTCCGCCATGCTTTTCACGAGGCAACTGCGTTTATCACTGCGCCATTGACCTCACATTAGGCACGACCGAATTATCATATGTGAACGCTCAACCACTTTCGCTTGTGAGTAATGATCAGGTTGCCCGATCGCCTTGAGAAAAGACAGAGCCTCTTTACACCATGATGCTTCAGAAATGGCACATCTTAGACCATAAGACATACAAATATGTGGAATGGATTTGTCACAGGAATGTGAGTGCACAAATACTAAACCCAAAACAATGAAAATAATGATATGTTGGCCAGACAAACAGGTTGAAGGTGTAAAAATGATTAGATTTTTTACCGGTACATGACAACATTCAACTGACTGCCATACCAATGTAATTTTAATCGCGTAGATTCGGTTTTAACAGTGCGCACACCTGCGCTGGATTTGGCGCCTTTTAGTGAAGGCTTAGTAAATCTGCCGGATGTGTTAGAGCGAGACTTAACAGAATATGCCGGCGGAAGTGTGTCCAGTAAGAAATAATTTTTCGCAATCAATGCAATATTTTCAGTGCACTCAGGCGGTAAAGAAGCATATGACTGGCAAACATGCACATGCTTCTGCAACTCAGCAATGCGCTAGTCTGAAGTATCATGCACACACTTTCCCGATAACCTTTAGTGCTCTGCCGAGCGTATGATGGCAAATACATATGTAACACAACATCCAGTCCTCATCTTTCCGATTGTGTTCGTCATGCGTAAGTACGTAAGCCAAGGCTCAGCTACTCGATTGATGAGCCACACGTAACCGAACGAGTTTATTGTAACTAGTCTTCAGTACATTGACGAATGCATTTCTTAAAGGTCACCAATGGCGATTGCCGCTCACGCGCATCCTCGGCTGGAAAGCTTCTGTTGACCAACTGGTCTTTGCCTCATCAGATAAACAGAATACCAGATGAAAATCCAGAATTATTCTGCGCACACTAGGATGAATGGTATAAATAAACACCAGTGAGATTTGAAGATCTTGAAAGATTAGCACTTCATATTGAGTGATCCATTCAGTCGTGGACAATGATAATGTGTAAGTAGCAAAGATACTGTGAGAACGGATCATATTATAACGAAACAGTGAACTGAAACGCAGCTTCACAAATTGGTATGCTGTTTGGTTGCAATAATAAATTTATTAACCCTATCTAGAGGTGTGGGAAATAGTTTAAGACTCGGGATATTGCATTATTAACACCATAGTTGGTAGAACGATCTTTCACTTTAATTGCTTGACTCCTGTTTGAACAGAGGAATGGAGTTGAAATCCATCTTCATAGGTTCTGCAATTTCTCTCAAGTGAATTGTCTTACACAACATGATCTGGCAGTCACTGTTTTCACCTTAGTGTTCATGCAATGCCTGAGAAGTGAGTAGCAGGGAGGAGTAAGTAACCAGAGGTAGTAAGCTAAAGAAAACTTGTGGGCACTACTAATTGTGGTGTGTTGATAATAAAAGCACACTCAAATAATGCATAACATACTCTCAGCAGATAACTAGTAGTCTTGTCATGAGTTTTCCGCTAAAACAATGGGGGAAAGTGGGAAAAAAAACCAATTCCCCCCCTCCTCCCTCAAAAACCAAAACCAAACAACCAAAAAAAAAACGGAGGAGGAGGAACAATAATGATGTTCACTCATTGCCGAACTCATGACAAGACTACTAGTTATCTGCTGAGAGTATGTTATACATTAATTGAGTGTGCTTTCATTATCAGCACACCACAATTAGTGGTGCCCACAAGTTTTCTTTAGCTTACTACCTCTGGTTACTTACTCCTCCCTACTACTCACTTCTCAGGCAGTGCATGAACACTAAGATGAAAACAGTGACTGCCAGATCATGTTGTGTAAGACAATTCACTTGAGAGAAATTGCAGAACCTATGAAGATGGATTTCAACTCCATTCCTCTGTTCAAACAGGAGTCAAGCAATTAAAGTGAAAGATCGTTCTACCAACTATGGTGTTAATAATGCAATATCCCGAGTCTTAAACTATTTCCCACACCTCTAGATAGGGTTCATAAATTTATTATTGCAACCAAACAGCATACCAATTTGTGAAGCTGCGTTTCCGTTCACTGTTACGTTATAATGTGATCCGTTCTCACAGTATCTTTGCTACTTACACATTATCATTGTCCACGACTGAATGGATCACTCAATATGAAGTGCTAATCTTTCGAAGATCTTCAAATCTCACTGGTCTGCATTTATACCATTCATCCTAGTGTGTGCAGAATAATTCTGGATTTTCATCTGGTATTCTGTTTATCTGATGAGGCAAAGACCAGTTGGTCAACAGAAGCTTTCAGCCGAGGATGCGCGTGAGCGGCAATCGCCATTGGTGACCTTTAAGAAATGCATTCGTCAATGTACTGAAGACTAGTTACAATAACTCGTTTCGGTTACGTGTGGCTCATCAATCGAGTAGCTGAGCCTTGGCTTACGTACTTACGCATGACGAACACAATCGGAAAGATGAGGACTGGATGTTGTGTTACAGATGTATTTGCCATCATACGCTCGGCAGAGCACTAAAGGTTATCGGGAAAGTGTGTGCATGATACTTCAGACTAGCGCATTGCTGAGTTGCAGAAGCATGTGCATGTTTGCCAGTCATATGCTTCTTTACCGCCTGAGTGCACTGAAAATATTGCATTGATTGCGAAAAATTATTTTCTACTGGACACTTCCGGGATATTCTCTAGTCTCCTCTAACACTCCGGCAGATTTACTAAGCCTTCACTAATAGGCGCCAAATCCAGCGCAGGTGTGCGCACTGTTAAAACCGAATCTGTGCGATCAAAATTACATTGATATGGCAGTCAGTTGGATGTTGTCATGTACCGGTAAAATTCTTAACTTCATTTTTACACCTTCAACCTGTTTGTCTGGCCAACATATCATTATTTTCATTGTTTTGGGTTTAGTATTTGTGCACTCACATTCCTGTGACAAATCCATTCCACATATTTGTATGTCTTATGGTCTAAGATGTGCCATTTCTGAAGCATCATGTGTAAAGAGGCTCTGTCTCTTCTCAAGGCGATCGGGCAACCTGATCATTACTCACAAGCGAAAGTGGTTGAGCGTTCACATATGATAATTCGGTCGTGCCTAATGTGAGGTCAATGGCGCAGTGGTAAACACGGTTGCCTCATGAAAAGCATGGCCGGAGTTCTAGTCCGGTCGTGGCAAGGATATGCACTACTGACGAGCTCTAATGAGAGCGAAACTCGAGTCTAGTGCTTCTTTTCGAAAGGGGCCGACTGGATAGTCTATGGGAATGCGACAGCTGCGATCAATTGTGGGTGATGTTCAACTTGAAATATTATGTGTTGTTCCACTGGTGACTAACAGCTCAATGCAAACTATAGAAGTGCATGTCCAATTGCCTTGCGAACGTACTGTCAAAGTAACACAATGGGGAAAAACACTGCTACAGGGGAATCGGGGAAAATCAGGTCTAGTTTATTCTGAAAATGTAGTCGGTGTCAGTCGTCTATATGCACACCGAGTAAGGCGTTACAAATATAACGAGAATTTGCTGCTCCACTAGAAACAACAAGAGTAATCGTGAAATTGCTTTCCACGCGCAGGAATGTCATGGAATATCACATCAGTATGTACAAAACACATTTGTAATTCCAAATCGTGTATTTCACAATGAAATGTTCAGTATTCACTTCAAAAGAAAAAATAATGTTTGAAAATTACTCATGTGTAAACACAGAAAAGTTAAACTGAGGAAATGTATTCAACAAACGAGTTCACTGAGATGGAAACAAACATTTCTGCCTACTCTAAATTGGTCGAAAACGTGAGTTGATCAAATTACACCGTATAAACTAGGGCATGGGACTGCAGAAACATTAGTTCATATCAATAAGCGTTAGATGGTCCATACCATCCGAGTTCTGTTCGCTGCTGTCAGGTGCAATGACGGCCAACAGTCGATAGTTGACAAAACAAAACGAAACCAATCGACTGCTTCTCGTTAATTAGAAAAACGTTCGACGTACAAACACAGCGTTCAAAATAATGAACATGGAGTTTATAGAACAGACAAAAATCAACTCCTCCAGAAATAACAGTATGTGTCGCACCAGGAAACGTAAGTACTATTGAACGAGAATTCCGTTAACTGGTTCAGAACTGACAAATGATAAACTCGAAACAATTTGCAGATATCATAATTCCCCGAGTGGCTGGTTAAATCGTAATTGTAGTTCACGGGCGTACCGTAGCACTGGACTGAATGCATCACGAGTCATGCCACGGTGGTCCACCCGATATTCATCACGTCGTTCATTTGAAGCTACAAACATAGTCTTCATTGTGGAACCCGGTTCCTCTCATGATTTTCTCTTGAAATAAATGCCAACCACTGCCTGAAAGTCTGGCACCAGTAGGGAGTCATCAGATATCACAGTCGCATAAGAATTAACCTGGCCGGCAGACAACTCGTATCATGGGGAATGATTGCACCCACTGATAATATCAAGCCTAACGCCGACAAGAATACAGGTGTCTACTGCTTTTTATCCGGATCGATAAAGGAACACACTCTCAAGTTATTTCAGTGTAACATTCGACTTTAAGGTCTCACATTCTGAGTTGAATGCATATCAATATTCCACTTAAACATCGTGCACAAAATCTCGTGTGGCTCAGTGTTGTAAACCCTCGAAAGGATACGCTGGTTCGACCTCGATATAGCAGTGCGCTTGAAAATCCGTGCATTCACATACCTCATGTGAATGAATTCACAACAAAGCAAGTTACCACATCCTCAATCGGCATCATTCATCGCCTGAACTCACTCTACGGTGCACTCACGTTATCAAATCAACCCATACAATAATACACACATCGATCAGATCGAACACGCACAATTCATATTCACATCATATCCACACATGCTCACATTGTTCCACATGACTAGTGGGAACTCACATTCACCTCAATGTCCCAAACAGTTCAACTGAACTGACCACTTCCAACATTGAACCATCTTGTTCAATCGCATAACAAACTCAATCATACCATCGGGAATAAACAAACATTCAATTCCTCTCGCAAATCTAATCTCAATTAGCTCGCAATTCGGTACAACAGATCGACACCAATCACACGCATCGGACATGGCAATCACACACCAATAAGCACTGCCAATAACATCAAATCAATCTTGTGTGTGCTGCAAATTCCACCACAATCCCTGCATTCACATACCTCATGTGAATGAATTCACGAGGAAGCATGTTACCACATCCTCAATCGGCATCATACATAGCCTGAACTCACGTCATCAAATCACCCATACAATGATACACATATCGATCACATCGAACACGCACAATTCATATTCACATCACATCCAAATTCAAAATAAGTTAAGGTCACTAAACCATCAATGAGAACGGAGGCGGTTTTGGACTCCCTAACACTCAGTAATCTCGCCGACTGAGAAACGAACAAATAAAATCATTTGTCCGAGTATGCGCATAAAATGCAACGGTATACTTCCAGTGAGATTAGTTCTGCACATGAAATGAAGCACGAAAACACCTGGTCGAAAACCGCAGAAAACAACAACGGAAAAACATATGCCGAGAAGGAAAACTGAGGGAGAATTGAACGAGAGGAATGAAAAACTGCGAGCATCGTTAGAAAAGAATTGACAAACAATCCACGGAAAACAATTGAAAGCGCTCAGGACTACGGACAATAAAAGTGTCAACACACACACACACACACACACACACA
>LOND01002930.1:38816-60099 GCA_014220965.1 Paragonimus kellicotti | reverse complement strand
TTTCGCGTTCTGCTCATTGCTTCGGAGTGCGATTTGTAGCCTCAAAATACAAAGTGGTTCTGCAAGATTGTTGTGATCACGTAGATTTAATGTTAGATAATGAAGTTATGGAGGTTGTTGATCGGTTTGTTTACCTGGGTAGCTGGATTAGCGGCGATGGGGTTGTAGGAAATGAACGAAGCGCGTATATCTAAGGCTAGGTTGGTGTTTGCTAATCTGGGAGCACCTCTGGTGAGAGAAAGGTATCTGATGCTTAGAGGTCGCGTATATAAGGCGACAGTGAGAACTGTATTACTTTACGGCGGCGAAACATAGTCGTTCAGAGTAGAGAACGTGTACCGTCTTCAGGTATTTGACTTCCAATGTCTGCATCATCATCACCCATCATCATCATCATCATAGACAGCTCGTATCGGGTGGCACCAGCGAGTAAGCCACGAAGAGTTCAAGAGGCGGGTATTTGATGGGGATTGTCAAACGAGTTCTTTCGCTCACTCCTTACATTCGCACAGACTCAGATGCTTAGGTCATGTAGTAAGAATGCTAACCAGTCGCCTGCCCCACCGAACACTCATTACCGACGCTGCGGACCGACTGACACAAGGTGCGAGGTGGACAGATGATGACCCTGGGGGCTAGTGATTCTGCATAATATAATCACACGATTTAACTCGAAGTAGTGTGAATTCAGATATGCCGTTAACTGCGGGACATTGTTATTTCGAATGTCGTTTCTAGCCGGTGGTTTGAGTAATTACGAGGACCTCAATCGGACAGGCGAATCCTACCCACTTTGCTCAACGGAACCGACAGGTTATTCAAATTTTGTTGCTCCGTTATTGCTTGACAACTGCGCGGTTTTTCCCGACCGTTAGTGGTCTCAGTTTGTAATCCCCGACTGGGAAACGCTGAACTGGTATGCGAAGTATGTATCCCAACTATCGCACGTTGCGCAACGTCTTAGTTATTGTTCATCCGGGCGCCCTGGCGAACGACCTCGTTGCTCACGTGCTTACCCCACTTGATGTGGGCTACTTGGCGGAGACAACGATGGATCAAATACAGCAAACCTGTTGATATCTTCCTTGCGAACAGGCCACGTTTCCGAACCATAGAACAAAACAAAACGTACACAAGCATTATATACTCTTCCTTTCAACGACAATCGGACGTCTTTTCGAAGCCACAGTTGACGGAGATTGATAAAAGCAGAGAAGGTGGGCACCAAGTATAACAATGACGTGCACGATGTCTAAAACTAGTGCTGGCTAAAAATAGCTTATGCTCAGCGCACAGCTGCAACAATCGCCCACCATTATCTGATCGATGTGATGCTATCCCAAACCTACCACCTAAACGAGATTCGGCTTCACCAAGGCGGCCGACCTGGGCATTCATATCTCCGGCCAGAACGACTATATCAGAACCATGTGTCGACCGAAGGAGAGCGGCCAGATCCGAATAAAAGGCGTCCTTGACGCCGGTGTCACTACAGTCAGTTGGAGCATAAGCAGACACAATGAATAAATTTCTGAAAGTTTTGCGTCTAGAGCTGGTTTTAACAGAACCTGCCAAGCGGACGGCACAAAGTCTACTGTTAACAGGAATCCAATCTACTAATGCGGCTGTCGTGCTGAGGACTATACCTACTCCAGCCTGACCGGTAGCGGCGGCCGTGGAGTCACCCGAAGTGTATAACCAGTATCGGGTAGACAATGCGGGTGCTGTTAGTTCCATACGTTGACTACTGTCCTGGATTCTAGTCTCCGAGATACAACAGACATCGACATGCAACGAGTCTAACGTTCGTGCAAGAGCGGCCTGTTGACCCATCTGTTTTAGAGTGCGAACGTTGAAAGCACCTATATTAATTCGCATTCTAGGTCTAAGCAAGGGACGAGGGAGGCCTGAGCTGAGTGGTAAGAGATGGAACTTACCGGCACAGTGTTACTATGATTAGCTATATCTGTTGTGGGACCTGTAGAGTAATTATCAGAAATGGAGGTCGGGAGGGGCCTGAGAGCTAAATTTGATAGGACAGTGGGGGAGGGGTCAGCAGTAGCATGTTTTCGCCTATCCACCCTGCTGTATGCAGCAGATAGGGCGACCCGGTTTATACTGCGAGACGGCCGATGCAGTATGGAATTATTGTTGTGAATATTCATGGTTGTGTTATATTTGGTGCCCGCCTTCTCCGAATCAGGCCTGGTCTCAGATAGACCACATAGCTGTTAGTTATAGGTGGCGTGGTTCGATTCAGGACTGTCGTTCTTATTGGAGCACATACTTGGATTCGGATCATGCGTTGGTACGTTGTCGTTTTCCGTCCTTATTTTGCTGGATAACGACCTCACCGACAGCAACGGTTAGCTGTTGAGAAACTGGCTGTACCATCGGTAAAGCATAAGTACCAAACCAGCTTAGAAAGCTGCCTCCGAAGATCCTAATAGCTGTCAGACCGAGATCTCATGGACAATTTATGAAGCAGGTACTGTAGCATGCGGCACGGGGGTTCGTGGGTTGAACAGACATTGGATCTCGGAGAAATCCCTGAGTTGTTAGAAGCTAGACGGAACATTCCTCCTGGCAGTTCATATAACAAGTCTAGAAGAGATATCCGTAGGAAACTGAAACGTAGTCTAAAGGCTGATCGTGAGGCTTGGTTAGTGGAAAAAGTTAAGGAAATGGAAACCGCTTTTGCCTCAGGGAACACCGGCAAACTCTTTAAGCTGATCCGTGCCACTGGTCCCAGGCGACCGTCTGTCAGTGAAGCTATCAGCGAGGTAGATGGCACACTAATCGATAATAAGTCCAGAAGGTTAGAGCGTTGGGTGGAACACTTTGAGGGTCAATTTAGCTGGCCTCCTGCTTCTACCGTGTTGCCGCCACAAACTTGTGATGTAGCACCCTGGTCGGTAGATTTGGAACCACCCACTGAGACTGAGGTTCGCAATTGCCTTTCGGCTCTCAATCGTAATAGGGCTGCTGGCCCAGATGATCTCGTGCCGGCACTTTTCAAAGAAGGTGGAGAGGCGTTAGTAGAGACATTGACTCAGTTGTTTCAACTTGTGTGGACGACGGAGACCATCCCTCCGTGCTGGGGTCACTCGATAATAGTTCCCATATTTAAGAAAGGATCGGGGCTCTTGCGAAAACCACAGAGGGATTAGTTTGACCCATGCCGTTACTAGGGTTCTGGCATCCATCTAATCGTCTTCCTTCACCTCGTACTGCAGTTCGGGAGACAAACATTGGGGAAGAACAGGCAGGGGTTTCCCCCTGGGCAGGATTGTGTAGATCACATTTTTACTCTTCGTCGAATTCTAGAGCAGCGTCATGTGTACCGCCGGCCAACAATCGCCGTATTTCTCGACTATAAAGGTGCGTTCGATTCGGTGGATCGATCTACACTTTTAGAGTCGCTTAAACGCAGGGGTGTACCGACTAAGTATGTGAACATACTGTCGGCGCTTTATTCCCATACCTCAGCTCAGGTTAGGGTTTACGGTGAACTGTCTGACAGTTTCAGCACCAGGAGCGGCGTACGTCAAGGCTGTCCCCTTTCACCATTTTTGTTCAATTTCGTCATAGACGAAATAATGGAGGACTGTCTGCGGCACTCACAAGATGCCGGCGTGGACCTCCTACCTGGATGAAAGACTGATTTTGATTATGCTGACGATAAGGTGTTGCTATTTGACACTTTCAAGCAGCACAAACAACACTAGAGGCTATTTCGCGTTCTGCTAAGTACTTCGGAATGCGCTTTGCAGCCTCAAAATGCAAAGTGCTTCTGCAAGATTGTTGTGATCACGTAGATTTAATGTTAGATAATGAAGTCATGGAGGTTGTTGACCGGTTTGTATACCTGGGAAGCTGCATCAGCGGCGTGGGGTGTAGGGAATGAAAGAAGCGCGTATCTCTAAGGCTAGGGCGGTGTTTGCTAATCTGGGACACCTCTGGCGACAGAGAGGTATCTGATGCTTAAGGGTCGCGTATATAAGGCGACAGTGAGGACTGTATTACTTTACGGCAGCGAAACTGGCCGCTCAGAGTAGAGGACGTGAACCGTCTTCAGGTATTTGACCACCGATGTCTGCGTTCGATCGCTCGTATCGGGTGGCACCAGCGAGTAAGCAACGAGGAGGTTAGGAAGCGGGTATTTGGTAGTGATTGTCAAACGAGTTCTTTCGTTCATCCTTACATTTGCACAGACTTAGATGGTTAGGTCATGTACTAAGGATGCCAGCTAGTCGTTTGCCACACCGAACACTCTTTGCCGACGCTGCGGCCGACTGGCGCAAGGTGCGAGGTGGACAGATGATGACCTGGCGTAGACAAATGAAATCGTTCACGAAGGGGTTGGTCACTGTGAAAGCCGTAAGGAAGCTGTCTTGCTGATGACGCCTTACTTTCACTTACAGCTCGGTTGTTTGTTTGCAAGGTGTAGGCGCCTTGATGTTGAATGTTTGAATATAGACGCAGCTGTATTTTACTAGTAATTAGGTTGATTCTCGTCCCCTCCTTTTCTCTCGTTCTCGCTTTCTATACGGGGTTCCATTATCTTTATTTTATCCTATGATTTGTCTGGTGGATTAGTAGCAACAGTGATCCGGACCTGATATGTATTGCTGTCGTTTATTGCTGTCTATGATGATGATGATGATGATGATGATGATGATGATGATGATGATGATGATGATGATGATGATGATGATGATGATGATGATGAAAGTTGCCCCTCTCTCGGCAAACGCGTCGTCATACCAAGAGGATTTCGCGTTTTTGTGGCCAAACAGCTCCCTGCTGAAAATCCGGGTTTCAAGTGCCTGATATATTTGGTGCATATTAGCGTATACTATTTGGAACTGGACAGCGAAGTGGAAAATCCGGTACATGAGCAGCAGCCTTGGCCAGTCCCAACAACAACTTGAACTTTGCAGGCCGATTGAATAGACTGATTTTCTTCATTATTTTTGGCAGGTACAACATGTGGCCTGAAGCTATGGAGCTACGGAGCATAAAATCACAGGTTACCACTCAACCTCTACCGAAATTATGCTGCCGATTCGGGCCCCGAGAAACCCTGGTGATGCACAACGCCACAACTCCTCCGATTTTCGTCACGAGAATTGAATCGATCTTATCAGATTGCTACCGATCCATCCTCAACTGAACGATTAGACGGGCGATTTATCGACGCCTTCAAGCAGGCGCTACAAGCCAAAGGGTTAATGATCACATTCTAGATTTCAGAGGTTCCCATACTTTACTACCGTGCACATCCGAACCATCAGTCATCAGATGAAATGTTCCCCGCGTGTTGGCGGCAAAGCGCTTCGATTGATGTGATCGACCTTTACTCAATTAATTCCCATGTTTATAAACTGTTGTGGTTGGTAGATCATGGAACACGGGTACGAGTGAGAAATCTGAAGACCCAGAAATTCGGTCTCATTTCTGAGATGTCCGGTCATGTATGAGAGATACAAAATTGTTAGTGTAAAATGAAAACAATATTTCCCACATACTTCTGCTAAATTTCATTCGGAAAGTGATGTTGACGGAGAAGAATCAGCTTCTGATACAAACGTCAAGTTCAGTAAACGATGCTTCCGATTGCGATTCTGTTTTTTTCTGTTTTTTTCTTCTTCACATTTTGCGTGACTATATCGCACAGTTTTCACATGTGCACACTATATTCTGTTTGGCAGGCTGATCAGTGCACTGGCTATGACTGTTAGTTTCTCATTTGTCCACCTTCTCTACACTCACTGTTTGTTAATCGGCCTTCTGGAATTGGATATAAGTCGGTTAGCCGGATGTTACTCCCTTCAAATACCGGGCTTCTGTCGAAGCTGTACGCAAACAATCTTTTCTTGGACTTACACATGTTTTTTCCTTTGTTCTGTGTTGTGACGCTGCGTATTCTTGTGTTGGTTTTTGTGTCACGTATAAGCTGCAAACATTTTTTGTAACTGCATCCAGCTAACAAGAATGACGATATTTCTGTGTGCTGTGATGATATCTTGAATTCCTTCATAAACTGTCCTCACATACTACACGATGTGATCTACACGACTTGAAACAAACACGCTATTGTACACGATTATTAAACAGTTCAAAAGTCTTCAGCCGGTACACCACAAAGCGCCGTATTTCAATCACGGACGTATGTGGGCTTGATGTTACCAGACTGCTCATACCTGAAAAGAATCCATCGCAGTGAACGACACTCAAACTAACCACCGTTTAGTTGGTAGTAGGACATCATTACCACTAGACACGGTTTCCTGTTATGCAGTCAAGTTTTAAAGCCATCTGGTTTGTGAATTACTTCCGTTTGTACTGGATGCTAGATTTCTAAATTCCCGCATATTTTTGGCCTCGTCTGTTTCTGAGTGTTTTTTTATTCACTTATTGTTAATGTTAGCTCTGTATAGTGTTAACTGCAGTTAACCGTGTATTCTCCACACAATTCCATCATAGCACTGGGAAATGATATATCACAGATATTTATGGTTGATCCTGTACAGCGGAGCAACTTGTGAGAATGGTACCAAACTTACAACTTCTCTGTGTAGAACCACCATAAGTATGGCTTCCATTCGAGAATGAAGTATAGCTGGCGACGGTAAACGTGTCTATTTATACAGGTTTTACTTGTTTCTTATCCAGGGTTTAATTTGGGGGTGAAAACAGCAGTGACCACAACCGGCACCAGTGGGTTCTCATTTAGCAGCCCGGCCTTTGGTACTCCGACAACCAATCCAAGCACCACAACAGGGTTATTTGGCGGCTCGGCTACCACATCTGCTCTTGGCGGTGGTCTATTCGGAAGCGGAACTACCGGGTCATTCAGTTTCGGATTAGCGGCTAACAAGTCCTTCGGCGCAACCACCACCACCTCGTCTGCCCTGCCGCAAAGTGCCGTTACTACTGCGTCCGGTTTTGGATTACCGTCAACTACCACAACTTCTGCTTTCGGTTCATTATTTCTGCCAAGTGTGACGTCGACCACGACTAATGCCTTTAATTTTGGTCTACAAGCTGCCAAACCCGCGACTGCTAATTTTGGTTCCCTCTCGGTAGCAAGTTCGACACCTGCTGCTTCTACGACTTCCAGTAGCCTGACGGGTTTTTCCTTTGGGATACAATCAGTCAAACCCCAGACAGCAATTACTTTTGGCCAATCTGTGTCTACCTGCAGCTCAACGCCTAGCCTAGGGTCCCAGTTGCAAACCACCACTGGTGCTACTACGACAAATGCTCCTGCTGTAACTGCTTTTGGTTCTTTTAATGCTGTCACTTCACAACAGCAGTCATGCGTATCAACTGCGACACCGTCACCTGCGCTGTTGTCTACAGCGTTGTTCAAACCTGCAGCCACAACGAATTTAGGATCGGTCTCTCAATCCACCGGAACTCAGCTTGCAACAACCTCTCACTCACAGGCAACCACTTCTGCAGTTGCTTCAGGTACCCAAAGCACGACCACAGCCGCAGGATTTACTCTTTCTTTTCCAACCGTCACCTCTTCTTCGACAGAGGCTGCAAAACCAGCTACTAGTGTCCCATTTGGGAAGGTTGAACTTCCAGCGACCAAACCAGCTACCACCAGCAGCTCAACTTTATGGTCCCTTCCCGTGTCTTCGACTGTTGCTGCAACTGCCGTTTCCGCTGCCACAACCAACCTAATTGGACTTACTTCGCTCATGTCTACTACAACTACCACAGCAGTTTCCTCGACACAGCCTTCGTCGGTCGCGTCTGCAATGCCCAAAACATCCACTATGACCTATCATCAACTGGAAGAATTAGTCAATAGATGGGCTCACGAACTAGAGGAGCAGGAACGGTATTTCATGGACGAAGCTGATCGAATAAACCAATGGGATCAAGTTTTGCTCAACAACGGTGAGAAAATAACAGCGCTTTATGAAAAAGTGGATTCATGTAAAACTGAACAAACACAACTTGAGCAAGTAAGCAGTCTTTTCTAGTTCAGGTTCTATAGCTGTGTTCTGTTATTTCTACACCAACGTTTTTTGATGCCCGTTGCTCATCCTGGAGACGTCAAATTCGGGGCAAAAGTTAGTTCAGTCACATCAGCTTGCATGCGATAACTTGAAGTCGACCCTGTGACGTGATTACAAGAATATGTGATATCTCACAGGCAGTTTTACAATATATAGTCATGAAACGTCGGTCACCAGTAACCAACACTGCTCGTCATCACAGTCAAAATTTTTAAGCATCGTTTTTCTTCTCGAAATAATTTAACATTTTTTAAGGCTGCATGCGACAAAATGGCAAGCCAATCCTTATTGCCACACCACGTTTAAATACGACACTCACGAAGTCTAAGTCGAAGCTGAACTAAAAAGGTCGTGTTTTAATAGGTCACTCAGGAAGTACGTGCAACGGCATCTTGAGTTGATAATGCCGGAAGTGACTGAGAGGTCGTAACGATTTCAAACAGTCGGCCGAACTAGGCTATTTCTGCTTTCTTCATGCAAGGGCAACTCTGAGTTAGTTCGAAAATAGTCACATTTAGTCTTTCATGGGAGCAAATTTGAGCCTGCTGCGATCTGGTGAGTAGAGAGGATTTTGGTTATTATAAACTGAGCATCACTCACAATCAGTCTCACCTGTTGCATTTCCGTAAACTTTTCAGTCAGCCCTTTTCGAAAGGTAGCACTATACTCGAGTTTCGCTGCTGTTAGAGTTTGGGCATTCTGAGCATTACTCAAACGAATGTAACGGAACGTTTGAAAATGACAATTCAGTAGTGTCTAATATGAGGTCGGGGATGTAGTGATCAGCGCGGTTGCTTCATGTAAGCGTTGCCGGAGTTCTACTCTTGCCCGTGACAAGGAGTTGTCCTACTACGGTAGTTGAATAATTGTCAAGGTCGAACTGTTTGTAAACTTTTATCATCAGTCAGATGAAAAATATTTCGAAGATGTTTTTTAACTCCGAAGAAACGCTTGTCTTGCCAGTTTCACCGGAAACATTGAGATACCTTTACTGAATAGTTTGAGAAACTTTGTTTTCATCAGTCATTAACAACCCCACTATCCTTTACGCTTGGCAGTTTCTCACGTCTCATTAACGTCCTAGTGGGAGTTTCTTTTACATATATTCAACAACAATCCTGATACATGAACATGGTGCTAAGGTAATCTTTTGACGGCGGTGATGTGCTTGTTAGGAAGCTGGGCGGTCATTGGTGATTAGGGATGTTTTGATAATTACGAATGTAGATAAACTCATCATTTTGGATGAAGGGAAGGTTCGCCTTCTTATCTTGCCCTATCACAGGGGTCCACATTGTTATCTATTACGGTGTGTGAGTTAACGGGAGTCTTTTTGAGCACGCTCATGTCCCGTGTGCGTCTGTTTTACGCAAGAAAATGTCAGTTTTTACTTCACTGGTTATGTTTGTCGGAATGGCCAGTCCGCAATCCTAATATAGATCCGATACTTTCTTTACAAGTATACAAAGTTGCCAACGAATATGGCTCCATACTTAAATTAAAAGTTTGTGTAAGGCTAGTGGTGTAATCCTAACCCAACTGTTTCCCTGTCAAGAGGGTAACAGAACATGTTATTGATGTTCTCTGGAGGAAAGAAAGTGCACCCTCTATTAACTGTTTTCGGTTGAAAACTCTCAAGGCAAACTGACAGTTTTATTACGATTGTTTTCCATTTCTCTTCAATGATTAAGAAGAATACAAGCATTCCTGCTCGTATATGTTAATGCACAATATGTCTTGCTAATATAACACGAGGAGACGGATGTATCGCGTTTGAAAGGAGTATAATTATTTTTAAAAGCTATGTTCTGGCTTTACTATGCAGTTGTGAGTTGCATACCGTTTATTGTTGACTTTTATATTATGGTTATGCATGTCCCGAAATATCCTTTGTATGAAGTGCGTACGCTTCGCATTCTCTTGTAATCACATTACTTCCAAACGCCTGTGTTCATGCATGTATTCATCATACAAGTGGCTTCGTTTTTGAACGTGATAGCCTGCCCAAATGAAATGCATTTATGCCACATTTAAATCAAAATGGGTACTCGGTGATCCAGTAACTTCAGTGGACTGGCTGTGCTCACTCACAACCAACCACTTGTTTGTTAACAAAACATATTCTTAATTTGGTAGTCTGGACTATAGTTTCCGGGTTCGCATTTAACGCTGTATGGTCGGACCGCAAATTCTGCGCGCCGAATTTTGAGTTTTATGTCCCGAATGTGTTTAACATATGCAAGTGGTTTTGCACAGAATGCTCTCTGCTAAACATTTTGTTCGCGTATCATGGTTACTGTTATGACCCACTAGTCAACGATAACGTGACTGGCTAGCGTACGAATCACGGACACGTAGCACAGAGCGTAACGATAACCGAAAACCCCAGAAGAACACAGAAGACCTTGACCTTCAGTCGAGAATGTATTTGCTCTCTAACCAAAGGTAACATTGCAGACCAGCGTCTGCATATATAGTCTCTGAACAGCCTTGAAGAATCCCACCTGAATTGATGCATTAAAAGTGGGATGGGCCAATCAGAGACGGAGGAGAAACGTGCGCCAAAATTAAGTTTTAGCACGTTATGGCGCGAAAAGATAAAATTCAAAATCACAATTTATTTTTCGAAGATAGCTCGAAAAATAAACCATTTTTGGGGAAAATAGACTTTCCCTGACAGTTGCCTACTCGGACAGTGGTAGGTTTGCACAGTTTCAGGTGAGTGTAAAATTGGAATGAACCTTTGATCACAGTGAAGATAGACACATACACAACCAACTCACTACGTTCGCTTTATCCACTTAATCCAAACAGGCAGAAGACGTGTGTCACAAGATATTGACATTTCGATTTACTCTCTTCGGATATTAACTTAAAATCAGCAATTTCCATACAAACTGCACATGAAAACAAGTGAACAGATCAACCAAATAGTTTCAGTAATTCTCGCACTAATGATGTAATCAGTCTCATGGCAAGGAGGTTGATTAAGTCAGTGCCTCCTGTGCACACAAAACTGACAGATGTTATCTGGTCAGCATTACTTCACTAATCGATAACAGGTTCCGGGCAGGTTTATGTTACAATATAGTTAAAAATCCCCAACGTGAGCATCGGAAATGAGGTGTGGCGAACACGCCCGTTTTCGGTTATTTATAATCAGGACAAATAAATGACATTTATATGGAACAGTGTTGCCAGGGTAAAACGGAAAAACAGGGCAACAAGTTCAATTGAGGTCGGTCGCTTCATAGATCCAAATTGACAACGCTTTGACACATTTACGTCACAATTATGACGCAAATGGAACTGTGGTGGTTCGTTTATCCTGACAGTACTGTGCAATATAAACTATGTATTTGTCCTGATGATGAATATCCGTAAATGGGCTTGTTCAATACGCCTTTTTTTATGACGTACCGATATCTTAAACGATTTGAGCGGGTCATATAAGACACTGGTTGCTAAGATGTGTCTGATGACCGATGAAGCCCGGTTCTTTGGGCGTGCTACAGTCAACAGGTCGCTTTTTGGCGTTACAGTTGATAATCACTTAGGAATATGCTCCGGCATACGTTGAACTTCATAGTGTCACCAAAACAATTAAACAAACTACAATCCCAAGTTCAAAATGAAACAGCATACTATCTAACAAAAATTCTTATACCACTGGACAACGCAGTTTAGTTGCTTGCAAAGTTGTCTGATATCGCGTGTATTTGCATCAGCTCCAATAAGCCAGCATCGTTGTCTGCCTTAACTGTACAAAGTTATTAAATGACTCAAAATAAAAATGACCGATCTGGTCTTTCTCAGATCAAACAAAGATTTTAGCATTGTCATATATGATGTTAATCATACTCCGCATACTCTCGTTGACCCTGTTTGTGTATTTAGCTTTTATCCTCTTCTGTCGTGGTTGCAGACTTGTTTTTTCGTTTTATTTATGATATGCTCAGCTTTGGACATTTGCTGTTCTCACTCGGCTTTGCTATCGTTCAAAGTTTTTTCTCTTGATGTAGGAACTCGATTTCATAGAGGGACAACAACGTGAGTTAGAGAATTTATTGGAACCTCTTGAACGTGCTGCAAATGAGTTACCACCGGGACAGTTGCATTCGGATTTCGAGAGAGAAGCCATTTTCCAGCTGGCCACCAACGTCGACTTGGAACTGGGACAGCTATTGTCGGATTTGCGGGAGATGGCCGATCAGGTCAACGCGACCAGTTCAACCGTCACACTCACTACCGTTAAAGGTGATGCGGACTCACAGAAAAATGCAGATGGGTCTTCCGGTCCTGGTAAAACCTTGTTGGCATGTAAAGACGAATCTGGAATTATTCATCAAGTGACTCGTATTTTGAACTGTCACATGCACTCACTCAACTGGATCCATCAAAATACACGTGAGTGACGCAGCCTAGTAACGTAGAAGATGTTTTGCCGGCGGCTCTTTTCGAAAGGGGCCGACTGGAAAGTCTATGGGAATGCGACAGCTGCGATCAATTGTGGGTGATGTTCAACTTGAAATTAACCAAATCCCCGACTACTCATCAGTACTCTTATTGTTATGGTTGGTAATTCTCACGGAATTCTCATTTGACTAGTAACCCAAGGACTGTTATGACTGTAAATATTTTGTTCACAGTTAACTCATGTCACTCGACGAATTCAGTTGCTCTGAGAATTTGTTAGTGAACCCGCGAATCTTTATCTGATAATGTGAAGAGACCTTAAACGACTACCTTGTGAAAATGTGGTACCGTGCTGATTGCGACCAACCCGTAGAAAGAAGCAGATTGGTACGCGGTTAATCATCGCTTTGAAGCATCACTCCTCTGAATTGACTGGAAGCTTCACTTTTGTTTTTACTCACCCATATCATCCAGAAAATTTTTTTAAGGCTAGACTTGCTGTTAAAATAAATTTGGCCGGTTTCAGTCGTTCATCTTCTGCCAATCGTATTAATTAGATCGTGTGTTTTTTTATTGACGAAGTGAGGCCGTTAAAAACACCTTCCGGTCTGATGTTTGTCCAGTGCTCCAGTTGATTCGGTGTTGTGAGCACCGATTGCCTCGTTAGAGGTCACCTCTTTGAGCATAGGCAGTAGTTGGTTCATATGTACACTATAGTGTAACTATGGCAAAACCCGCCAGATCACAATGATCTGTTTTAACAATCAGTTCTTTGTACTGAGTACCTTTCGAAATCTGCTCAATTTTTTGCTCATTTCCCAAAATCCCCCATACATTTTAGCTTGATACATGTATTTCTGTAGAAAAAGACTTGTAAGGCATCTGCTTTACCCAAAAACGAAATTTTATACTCATACACCTAAATACACAACAAAAATGTCGGTGTGCTGTTTTGTTCGGTATAGCGCATTCGATTGGTGGTCCACCATTGTTTAAAGAGGGCTCGATTTCACGTCCCACACACAAGTGGCGTATGCTTGTTATACAGTTCAGCATGTCTGTTATGGCCAAATGAGACAATGCTGCTCCGTCCGCTTCACTGTCAACAGCATGTTTCGGTTCGTCTGTATCAGAAGTAGCTTGGTTAGCAATGTCCATATCTCCCATAACTTCCTCTGTTGTGTAGTTCGTATCAGCATCCAGTTACTTACCTACCCTGATGCATCCCCATTATCAACGTTAATCAAGAGCGCCAGATGTATTTCACTACCTTGTATGCTCATTCTCGTCTTAACCTGACTGTTCCATGTTGTTCACTTTTTGAAAGCCAACGTATGGCAAACAATTAGTCATTGGTCAAGATACAGGCTTCTAGATCAGATCCAATAGCTCGACCGGCATTGGCACCATCAAACGAACTTAGTCGTAGCTTCTGTACTTGTCGTTCCAACTAACAGAAATGAGTTTGGGGGTAATTAACTTACTGGCCATATTGAACGCAACCTCTTACTGTATACTGAAGAACCATCTCGGGATTGGACATTTTCGTGACTTCCGTTCTCTATGGTTATGCCCTACAATATGACGTGACAGAAACATCATTATGCTGTGCTGTCAGAATGCCTATTTCAATTTCAGATGTATGCACGTTAATCTTTTATTCGAATTCGTTCTATTTCAAATTGTATTCATCATATCATGTGGTGTGCGTTTTTTAATAGTTTGTCTGCCTATTTAGCTCGCTCCACTGCAAACTGATCAACATTATCCATTTTTTTCGTTATTCAAAAGATTTTTTCTTTTCATTTCTTTTCAGAAGAACTAATAGAACGGGTGAAAATTTTGGAAGGTTCTTGAAATAATTAAACACTCTCTTCCTATGTATGGATGCTTCTTACATAGATAATCTTTTATGTATTGTAAATGCTCTTTGGGCAATATATTTGTGCGTTTCTTACCATTGACTTTTTTTCTTCCTTTCACTAATCGCGATCTTCTAGTATGTTCGTTTCTGTCTTATATTACAAGTTTATAACGGTTCGTGACAAACAGAACAAGAGTCGTAAACGGGATCACTTTTGAGCCATTATTTTCGAACAGGAAGCCTTTTATTCTATTGTGCGATAAGCAACGTTTATCGAATAAATTGTTGAATGGCGCCAGGTTTAGTCTACCATTTTGCTATGAAACTTAATTTATTCCGCGCAAAAATGTCTACAGCGTATCGTTTTGAGTATCCAGCCAGTCTCGCGTTGCTATCGGGCATACTCCGTATATGTAATCTCCCTATTTGAGTTATGTTTTCTTGAACCCGGTTGGTCACAAATCGTTTGGGGTTGGACTGTTCATAGTGCGGGCGCTAACCGTTTTTCTTCGCTGTGATTTTATGGCAATTTCCCTCTGGTTGCATTAAGACGTCTGTTGAATGTACATGCAGTCTAGGCCCTCTGCGGCTTATTTTAGTGACAATAGTTTCTCAATTGTTAATGGATTTCCGCACTGATGGCAACACTACGTTTGATTTCATGAGTTATAATTGACTCAATTTTTGTGGCCCAAATCGGTTTGCTTCTTCACGCCACTTTTGTTTTTCTTTCAGTCCCCACGCTCCGGAATTCTCGGGGTTTATCGTTTTCCTGATTTTTGTATACGGTTGTTTCGCGACGTAAATGTGTCCCGTGCGAAGCTGGCTTGTATTTTGGCATTTACATTCTTTGTTACTCACTACTTGTAGGTAGCCAGATATAATTGCAATGGGCATACCTGCACAAGAGAACCATTCTTTTCCATGTTTGGCAATGCTGTCCTTGCATGGATAGACACCTTATTCGAAATACAGTATAATCCAAACTTGAGCATTAACTAATGTCTGCAAGTGAATTTCACCAGACGCAAGGGATTTGTAGTCGCTTGAACAATACTCCCACACAGCAACCTCCTAGAAACGGGATCGTCTTTGCTTTAACGTAGAGAAAAACACTCGTGTACTGTCGGCGTGGCTTCCTCTTTCGGGTGATAGAGCACTTGCCGCATCTGGACATGGTGTTTCTGTCGCTGGTTCAAATCCAGTCGAAGTCCAAAGTTTTCACAAATGAGTCTTAAAATGTTTTTGCATATTATTCCATTTAACCGAATAGGAACTTCGATGTGAATGTAGCATTTTCTTGAACTGCACATTTCTGTATCTGGTTGGTCTATTTTATGAAACGTGTTTCTGCAATCTTTAGCACGTTACTGTTAAGTAGTGTGGTCGAATTGTTAATTTAGGAGAGACCTATTTGTGAATAAGCTGGGTTCCGGCTGTACTCCAACCATCGGCAATAACCTCAAGCGCGTATGCTACAAGGGTTCTATCACTTGAGCTACGACGCCTCATAGTTGGACTCAGTTATCCCCAGTATAGTGTGAAATTCACCAACTATCGTCATTTTAAGTTCACCTGAAGCCGGTACTTTTTATAATTGTGTCTAGTCTAAATCCTCAGCATATTTTGGATCCACTAGATGTATCCTCCACTTTTGTTTTTCCTTATAACTTAGGGCTTCGGTTCCAGCATCTAGTACCTCCATATGCAAATAGACTAGATCTTTCGGGTGGTAGATACCTTGTTTTCCTTACGTGAATGACAACCGCAGTACGCAGACCTAAATTGCATAGTTAAGCGTAAACCGACTAAACAGCATGATGGAAATAAAAAAACGATGTACAGTGCTCCAATGCTGTGAGGCGCGGACGCAGTGGTAGTTGCTCAGCATTCACTCCCATGTACGCTCATTATGTGTGTGGCATTGATGCGTTGCGTATTTTTTCCGACTGACTGACGGTTTAAATCAACGTAGGCCTTCGCTTTGTTATGTCCACTATGCATGTGCGCGTTGGTTGTAGGAAAGGGTCGACTGTTATTCTCGCTGAAGAACATTTCAAGACCTATGCGGTAATTTCCATTGTGAGAAGTAGTTCTAATGAGTGATTAACGGTTTGCAAATGAGTGACGAATTATCTTGCCGAGAATTCTCTTGAGGATCTGCCAGACTCGTAGAATATATTGGGCATTTATACAGTCTACCTCCATTTGGTTTTATATTAGGGTGAGCTGCCTGCAACGTGTGACGAGATTGCGAGCCGATATGTATTGCCGGTTTGTCTGCTGTATTACCGATGCATTTTGGCACGCCTGAAAGTTCACGTCATCCGAGTTACCTTTCAAACAGGCAGGTTTAGGCATTTGTGTTTGTTACATCTTTGTAGGTCAGATAAACAGGATTATCGTGCCGCCCCGTTGTGATTGTCTTTTTAAAATGGGATTACTGCATGCCATCGATTTCTTAATCTCTGACGCTCATCCCATGGATTAGTTAGTCTATAGCGATCTCTTCTTATGACAACCCTCATTAGAAAAAACGAGTCAATCAGTGTAAGGTAGGTGGATGCTATGAGGAGGGGTACCACTTTGATCACATTCCAACTGTGTTTGGTTATTTTTAGTATGGTAAGTCAAAACGAGAACAGTTCGTGTATCGCGAGGTAATTCATTACTATTTGTTGTATGTTCTCACATAGCTAAATGCTTGTAGCCTCAAAGTTGTCTCTCTTGAGTGTGCAACCAAACCACACCGCTGATCACCAATGTTTGTCAACGAGGCCACACCTTTTCTGTGCGGATGCTCTCACATTGCCTGTTACTTGAAGTATTTCGTTTGAATATCCTCATCCACCAAAGTTTTCCTTTTTCTGTCAGCTTCATTTTCGTGATATTCCTCGACATATTTGATGCATTATAGCATCTAAGTGGCTAAAAATGGGCGATTATACAGACCTACTGAATGTTGCTTATACATGAGTTACTCGAAGCAGCAACGAGACCATATCGTCAGCTACTTCTAAACCTTGTCCAGTCCATTCGTTAAGACAAAGGGGCCATACTGTATTCAACAAGACGGAATAGTCGAAACTTCCACGACACCCCGAGACAAGACTGCTCAGCTGGTGACATCGTGTATATCAACACGTAACTTTGTAACGCAGAGTTCAATCGGATTATCTTGCCTACCCAAATATCGTGCTCACCGTCCTCACTGAATCCATCATTTTCGAAACGTGACAAAGACTGTTTCTATACTTCAGTTTTGTCACTCCACTAATCTTTCTGCATAAGGGTAATGTGTTCAATAGAAAACAAACACCAGTTTGCTAATGACGAAACACAACTTCTGATGAGCTGAACAGCTACCTTGCTGTGATGGGTATATCCGGCTGTGCTGACTGACCTGAAGTTGCATCCGTTCGAACCAATGATCCTTTCCAGCTATCGTAGGATTGTGATTGTTTCTGATTACCAGGGGGCTCAACTTTTCAATTTCCACTCTGTAGGCAAGCAGGATTGTTGGACCATCGTTCGAGTATTTAACATCATTGCGTTTGTCTCCTTTCAACACAACACTGTTTCGGCAGCACGCAAAAGAACAAATAGATTCCATCGAAGTCGACCATGTTCCTGGGTTTCTATTTTTTTTCACATTTGTCATCAACACATGTATATGAGTCCTTAGTCGATTTACCTGTTACGTCAATTACTTCTGAAATCTAGGAACGACACCAGATGTTAATCATGTTTATTTTAGAGCTGTTCGTTACTTACTCTGGGCTTGTTGTCTTCAGGTGTCTGGGAGATTTTGAGATTTCTCTTGAATTATTGAACCTGGGAGTGGTGTCTGTTTGTTGCGTGGATTGAGAAACAGCCAATCCATCCGATCTCTTAAGTCACTATACACGCATCAGGATAGATTTCCAATCTTCCTTTCGCTTCGAGCGTTTGCAATCCGTTACTGTTTTGTTCTGTTCACTGCAAAGCTTTCAGTATGTGCGGTTCAGTGAGCATCACATTGCCGGTTATCTGTCTCTCTAACCTCCCGTGTCTACCCGAGAAAATAACTTCCATACTCCTACTGTCAATCACGTCCAGTTAATTTAGCCCGATACGCTATGATTAATTTAGGATCCACTTCGCTGTAAGTCGTAAGATTTGATGCATCGGCATAATCTCTATTCAGGTCGATAACCGAACAGCACATAACGTCATATACGTTCCCCGTCCTGGTCATCCAAGTTAAGTGGGTAAGAAAGACGCCTGCTGCTCTTTTGCTCCAACCCTTACCGAACAGAAGCTTATGTCTGATTCACTGAGGATAAACTTGCTGAATTACCCACTGTGCGTGAGGCTCTAGTATGCACCCACCGTTTTGTTCACACATGGTCCTACATGATCCGAATTGATACTACAAGCTGCAGGTTTCGTGAACTTGACAACAACGTGAACATGATGCAAAATATCAAAGTTGTGGTTGCTGTAGAGGAATTGCGCATGGATAATGCGGTTGTTGTATGGTGTAGGAGAGTGGTATCCGAATACCAAGGTTCTTTAACGGAATTTCTGCCGGTTGTTAAAAATGGTCTTATGCAAGAGTGATTCTTAAAAGGAGTATCGCTGAAAAATGAGCACTGTATCCGAAACATTGGTTCTGATTACCTGTCATCCAACAGTGATCTGATCCTCTTGTTATATCAGTAAACAGTATCTGATGGAGTTACTGTAGAATTCACTAGTAACGCGAGTGAGAGTCCATCTCGAAATATTTTTGCTTGGCAACGTAGGCTAAACATCGACAGTTTATTACCTAGTGGAAAGTTGATAGTGGGGAATTCCATGTAGACTTGTCGATAGAAGGTTAGAATGGACGGCTCCAGTCGTACGATTTCCCTCTCCAGCGATACCTTGATGATCCGTTAGGCTTGCCGATGATCTGACTGTGCTGCTTTCTGGAATGGGGCTTTGTAAATCCATGACTTCTTTCTTCTTGCGATAGTCTTCCCATGATCACGTCGGTCGTTTTGAGCTGATCGTTTGCCATGTGAACCATTATATGATGGCGATTTTTTCATCGTATAGTTCTTGCTCCTCAATTTGACCTTTCACTGGTGTCGTATACTGGTTGGGTGCCTAAATCTGACTAACGCTATTCTAGTGACTATGGAGCGGATTAGCCGAAATACTTATCTGAATGCGAAGGCTGCGATCAGGTTTGTAGTGTTCAGTGTGAAATCTAAATCCTAGGACTTCTCTCAGTCAGTAAATATAAATCCACAGGTTTCTTGGTGAAATGTTCAATATGCAGCCTTATGTACTACATGGTTTTCACTACCATGTGACAGGCATGATTAAAGATGGGCTAGCTACTGTCTCACTTCCCAGCCTAGCCAAGGGCTATCGTAGTTACTGAAATCAGATCTAGTACATCGTGATTGGTAGTCGAGCGGCTTAGCACCAATCTACTGGGAGCTCATATCGCCAAGCAACAAGCCGAAATTAAACCATCCTATGATTAACACTGGCATTTATCGAGCTACACAAAACTTAGAATGTTTTAATGGTCAACTCTGTATAGTTTGCATCTTGTTACTATGACTAGAATGGGATCGGTTGCAAATAAAAATATGGCTTTCGTACAGTTTGTGGAACTGTTTGTCTTTGTCTTAATTTAATCATGTTTAGTGACATAATGCCATTTTCTCACTGATTGCGAGGACCGGGACTGAAATTTCGTTGCCAGTGGGTTCATCAGAATACCGTTTTTGCATAGCTGTCACAAATGTTTATTTTCCAAATTCTATCTTTAAATCTGGACAGTTTCAGCACGAGGTTGGGTACATACATAAGTGCAACTCGATGATCATTTCTTACTCAGATTGTTGCCATGCTGATGGACGAGACAACGATTCCTCGTCAATATTTCGCCAGGCATTTTGTTTTTCTTTGTCTTAGTCAACGACTTTTCTGTTTGTATGTGAACACAACTTTATTCCAATCAATCGGATGTCATTTTCCAACGTTTCAGTTAATGAGCAAGACGGGACGTGCTCCAGAGCAAAAGCCTGCTCGGCTGCCTACACAAGCTTCACGACGTCTGCATTGTCATCAATCGGCAGTTCGTGCTGCTCGATTTAATTCCGATGGACTCTACTGCGTCACGGCCGGCGGGGATAAGACCATAAAACTATGGAATCCCTACACAAATCGTCTTCTAAAGACATACACTGGACATGGCGGTGAAGTCGCAGATGTTCAGGTTAGTTTTCTGTTTTGTCACGATTTCTGTTTTACTATCTGACTAACATTTTGTTTTCCAGTTACTAATATGAACACTAGTTCTCATACCAGTTGAATTTTATTACATCTGCTTGGTTGCAAACAGAGCCGTAATCCAGGCTGTTTTAAATATCGTTTCTCTGACCGGTGCCAATGAACAAGTTAACTCGTGAAATCTCGATGGACTACCAGGTGGCCCAATTACATGTTAGTAACTTTACAATCAATGACACTTGTTAATTTAGGGTTCACAATCACACATGGATCGGGACACGGCTTCTGATTGGCTTTCTTCATTTTGCATTGTTATGCACGTGTTTGCTAATATTCTTCTTCATCGCCTTCTCCGCAGCGTAGCACATGGTAGCTATCGGTCAGTAATTTTGTATGCACACAATGGATAACGGGTGTGCCATTTGAGTGGTGTTCATGTTAACCGTCAGGTAAACCGTAAGACAAGTGAGAAATTGATTACCGATGAATCATAGAAACTTTAATCGATCTAAACCGTTTTGGTCAACAAAATCCGGCAACAGCAGGCAGGCGTCGTATCAGCTTTTCGGTTTTGGTTGCCCTGACTAAGCCGATCTGCCACACTAGATCCTCGAACTGCTACGTTAATTCTATCACAATCTCATGCAAGGTGCTTTGGCTATCCTGGATGGATCGACTCCATCCGAAGTGT